>JAODIE010000004.1:3138999-3176765 GCA_027575565.1 Diploeciton nevermanni | reverse complement strand
CAACAGTTGCAGTTTTAGTAAGAAAATTTGAATGGTCTACTCCTTATAAATCTATTGAAGAGATTGAGTTGGAATTGACGATGACTCTTAAATGTCCAAAAGGCATAAATCTGCAACCTAAATTACGTGGGTAAAATAATGATCAAAATGTATACTTTGCTCATTGCTTATTGGGCAATTATTATTTAGTATTATAAAATTGATTTATCTATTGGTTACATTTTCAACACGTTTCTACCACTCCAAGTAATTAATTGTTGATCTGACTTTTGAACTCATCTGCTAAGGTTCGTATCTTTCCGGCTAACTGTTGAACCGGCTAAACGGTTAACTGTTCACATTTCACATATTTATTATTAATCTTTATCCTTAAACAGCACAATTAATGCAAACGAATATTGGATACGCATTCTATTCCCTAGGTTTATACTCTTATCACATGCGTATTTCATATTCTACATCACTTAGCCAAATTTGTTCGGTTTTTCATGTTTTCTCCAAGAAAACACAATCTCTTTCACGATAGCCCAATCTTATGACAGAAATCCGGTTGTTTCTGTTACATCAAGATGCCAATATAATTATTCATCCAGAAAATAGTTTTTACTTTAACATTTATATGTGTTACTCAAAGGTAATGAATTTAGAGCGGGGTACAACATTCACCTATTTACACTCAATAATATTATAATATGTTCTGTTGACTCTGTATGTATAGCAGCGCAAGTTTTGCAATCAAATGCAAATTTTTTTTTATTAAAATAGATCATGATTTCTAAATGTACAATGTAGATTTTATTTCATTAGGCTATCAATGGTCAATGTCGTAAGCCCAAGTAGAGTAAAAAGCGGCTGAATTTGTAATCTTTCAAAGTAGTGAACCTGTACATCTAGGTTTTAAATTCTGCACCAGGGGGATCAGTTTCTTAAAGTGTGCCTTCCACCCTCTCGCCCTAAAATCGAAAACGGGTCTCCTGGGTGAGATTAGATAAGATTAACAAACTCTTTATTTACATAATTACATCTTACAAATATAGAGAAATAACAATCGCTTAGTCAACGATTGATGCTTACAGTTTAGTTTCATTGCCTAGGTGAGAAGCAGGCGCCATACCCACTACACTACATTCTTCACTTACGCCAGATATAATTAATTTTATTGATTTGAACAATTGCAAGTTTAATATGATTAACGTAGTGTGTCCTTTATTTAGTTACTACCATAAATAACAATAAAATTTGTCATACTATAAATTACATTTTTAATTTTTCTGTTAATATCTGTTAAGGGAGTAGAAATGGAGTGTTAAATATGGCGCTTGCTTCTCACCCAGATGGAGACCCGGGTTCAATATGCGGTCGAGAAGGTCAAGAGAGGCAGGGCACTTTAAAGGACTAATCCCCCTAGTAAAAGATCTAAAGCCCAATTGGGTGGCAATAATCCGCAGGATGGGAAAAGCTATAATGAATATCTGTTAACATTCCGTTTGATTATGATAAAATTATAAAAAACTGTAATATTAATCTTGCTTATTGGCATCCAGCATTATAAAGTCATAGACTCAAAGACTTGGAAGACAATCTTTCAACCAATTTTGGTGCAATCTCCTGAGATTGAAAGCTAGATAGTTTATTATCCTATAAAGAAGTTTAGTTTCATTATGTTGGTAAAAATTTCACTATAACACTTTTAGTCACTTGTTAAAACGTTTTTGGCATGTTACCTTCTTCAGTATTTGCCTTCTTCACAATAATTTGTGATTGTTTCCGATTTATATAGTTTCTAGATTTGTTCTATTGAGTGCGGTATTTACAAATTAATTTGCAACTCCTGTCCATCCATTTACATAGGAAAAACCAACAGAAATTTTCAAATTAGTTACAAAAAACACATGCGCGCTCTCAAAGATCCCTTATTATTCCCCTTTTGCTAACCACTTAATTAAATATTCACACGCAGGTAACAACATAGATACAACACTAACAATACTAAAAACAGACAATAGGCATTTAGACACCAAGAGAACCTTCAAATCTACAAACAAACTAAACAACCCAAAACACCTTAATGGGCACACCCAATCCAAACCCGATCCAAAGAACCTCGACAGAAGAAACAGCCGACCATCCTCCACTCAATAGAATTAATCTAGAAAATATATAAATCGGCAACAATCATAAATTATTATCATACTGAAGAAGGCAACCTGCCGCAAATCTTTTAACAAGTAAATATTAATAAGTGTTATAGTGCAGTTCTATTAACATAATGAATCTTAAACACTTCGTAACTACAACCAACAATACTCTGAAGTTTAGTTTGTAGAGTAGATTGTTTGGTTCTTTGGTAACCTCGCAATCCCAGTGACGAGATTGGAATGTAAACCAGAAGTACAATAACCGATTTTCACAGTAGTCGCAGTACTGGTTACAGGTAGATTTTGAAGCAATCATTTCGATTACAATTAACATACAACCTTTAGCGGGAACATGAATCTAATATCTTGCGGTTTCAGGGTAGAAAGTCACAGACAAGAACTTCCTTTTGATTATAATCGCAGTATGTTTGGCAATAACTAGGATAACATATTATTCACAGACGAACAACGAAGATGAATTAGTAGTTGGCGTATTTGGGGTAGTAACACTGCCATCACTACCCGCATTGGGGTATTTATTTGGACAGACTGCGTTAGAGAGGCTGTTAAAGTTACCAGGGTTAGTGAACCACGGCTTTCGTGGTTCTTCTTTAAAGAGGATTGTAGCTCCTGAGGTTTCTCGGTGTTTCTACCTCTATTATTCATCATTCGGTCCTTAAGTTAGACCAGAATCGCATGGGAATCCAGTTGCATGTGGCCAATCGCAGCCTTGAAGATTGGCGTTGATCTAAAGTCTTGATGGCTAGACAAATATCTACACACCGTGGCCACCGCACAAAGCCATTGCTACCTGAAATAAATGGATAAAATCAATATCATGATTTCCTAAACTGATAAAACGCAATATTTATTTCAATCTTTTTTGAGATTCAAATTGAGCAAATTCACTTTTGTGTCGCAGTCGCAAATTGAATCCTTTGAAGGCGCTTAGATTCATTCCTTTATTGTAATTATTAATTAAAAATGACCAAAAGCCCACTTTTCATTAAAATCGCCATTTTTTCCCCATTAATTTTTCTTTTGTACTTTATTCATTTATTCACCAGTAAAATATGAATTATTTTGCCAATATGAAACACAGACACGCAGGTAGCACAGAGGTGGCGCTAACACGCAAATAACTAACTGTTTTGACACTTCCAAAGGCCTAGGACAGAGTGACCTTCGCGTGGGAAATGATTTTCTTAGATTTTAGATGCTCAACACACGAAGTGGAGTGTGACGGATCGCTTAGTAACACAAATTAGGTGCTCTATGAATTGATGAATCACGCCCTGCACAAATCAAGTGAAGTCTAATGAATTCCTTTGCCAAGCCGAGGAATTGAGGCACAGTTGTGTACGTACGTAAATATAACATTTTTCAGCTCTACGTAAGCATCTAGGGGGCGCGACTTAAAACATTGCACAATTCTGCAATGTAAATGGGTCAAAGTCGAATTTAAACTTTGTAAATTGGAAAAAAAAAATTATCACTAAATGTGAACATACCTTTGTTACATTTCAAATGTATACTTGTTTTCCATATGCGTTTACATCAGCGTAACACCGACATTCAGCACATCAGAACTTGTCAGATGCGGTAATTTTATATCCACCAAAAATTTGTTGCTGTCATTTGGGTTCTTGTATTCCTTTATTTTTCCCATCCAACTATTATTTGATTTCTTAGATTTCTAGAATCAAAATATCGGAAAATCTTACTTTAAGTGTTGTAATTTGAAATTCACCTCTGTACGCCATCTACGTTCTATCTTATGTATTAAGAATAACTAATAATGAAACGGGCTGCTGGGCCTCGTTCACTCTGTCCTAAACCAGCTTACCATCAACACGCAGGCCAATAGCGTTGATTTAATTAAAACTACTTTGTTGTGTATTTGCTGCTATTACATTTTTCAATTAACCCAGTTTCCGATTAAACTGCCATCACTACATTAAGCATCAAAAACCCTCCCACGTCACTAGCTTCCCCACACTTCGCCTTTGCACGGACACATAGCAAAGCGCGACAGGCGACCTTCACGAGTCGTCCACGTTGCCATCGCCGTCCGCCACCGGTCAACGTCGATGGTCGACTACGCTGTTAGCTCAACCCTCCCCAACCTTTCCTTCGTACACCCGTGTGGTGGACGCAATGGACGTTTACGTTGCCATCAAAGATGACCTCCCCGGTAACGAAACGGTTCGACGCACCCGTCATGACGTCCACACACTCCGGAATGAGGCTTGGGGTATTCGTCCGTCAGAGCCTTGTTTGTAAAAACAGGAAGCACCCCGAGTAGGTGAGGATGGCTTAGACACGGGAAGCTGTATATTACGCTGCATTGCCTCTTATCTTCCCTGTATGTATATACAAATGTATAATACATTTTGCATTGATTGTAAAATTAATTTTAGTGCTGTATATGGCAGGCAGGAAGCAAGAAGCACATAATAATATCCCTCAGCAAATTTATAAGAAATTAAAGCAAATTGTGAATATAGAATCATAATAAAAAGCTAAACACACGTTCAGTAGTGAATAAAAATTTTCCTTCTAGGTCTCTCATGAATTCACAAATTGCATATGATTCTCCGTTATCAATTGAAAATAAATAAGCCGTGCGCAGTTGAAATGTTGGATTAGTCGGCTTGCCCAGGCGGGTAACTACCCCTTAGAGGTAGAAAACCTGTTGAAGTTTGAAATACTTGTACGCACGCCCTCTGCTGTTGCGTTGGTTTCCTGTCAACGACCGTTGAAGTGCAAGCACGTGTCTAATGTTAGTAAGTGTTTAGTTTTATTGAAACCCTAGAATTTATGATACGTTATCATATTATTATGATACTATCAGCAACTAAAAACTAAAATACATTTGCAACTTGCTTGCGTTGCACTTCAATGCTATAACGCCTGAATGTGTCATGCGTGGAATGCAATGCGTTCATTCACGAATTGCATTTTATTCTCTGCCGTCTCACAAGGCCGAAAATGAATCTGTTACTTATCTTTTGTAAACATACGGCTAGAACCGGCAGAATGGCATCATATAACTGAAGACTCGTGCCGTCGACGCGGCAGGAGATTCGGAGAGAGAGAAAAAAATCTGTTCTTGAGCACGGTTGAAATGGTCCACAAGGCTCGAACATGTTAAATTAATTAAATTAATTGATTCAATTAAATCAATTATTTAGATATTTTCACAAAAATGAATATGATCAGTTCGAATCTCAATTCAGACAAAATTGATTTTTTAGTTCAGCCTTGGGCAAAACATCTTTAGATATTTCGAAATTAATTGCTTTCGGTTCACTTAAAAAATCTACTTTGACTGTTGTTAACAAAATTTGTTTGGAAAAAATTAAAAATTTTAACGAGCTTTGTCGGCACGTACAGTGGTTATTGCTGCTACGTTACTGCCAGATGTTACTACGCTTATCTAAATGCATCCCATCTGATACACTAATTCCTAGTTGTTTAGTTTTTGTAGCTAGTGTTATCTATTACTAATATACACTTTATGTAAATGCGTTTCATTCCTGGCACGTTATCCTCAATGTTTGACTTTTATGGCCTAGTTTAATGGTTAGCAAATGTGCTAAAACGCTGGGATGCCTTCGTGTATGGAAGGCATTTATTTTCATAAAAGCAAAATATAGAACGAGATTGACGGATGAAAATTTACGGAATTTGAGAATCTCCCAAATACAACCGGGCTTCAATTATCAAACAATATTTAAAGACAAGAATGCGTGTTCATAACTAATAGCGTTGATTAACAGTATGATATTTAATTTAAGGTACAATACACCGTCTGTATATCAGCCTCTAGCGGTGCAACAAAGAAACCATAATGAACTATTAACGATTTAACTTAACAAATTTTAATTAACGAATAAGTTGGAAGATGTTCTTAATATTTTACATTTGCATATTTATGCATAAATAGTTGTATTTCTTTGTTGTTGTGTTTCTTTTATAAACTGTATAATTTTTGTTCTCTTATTATGTTGTTATAAATTGTTAATAAAAAATATAGTTTTCGCGATATTTATTTTGAATAATTCAACACAACACAAAATTCAATGTGCCGCCTGCATAAAAAATATTTTCAAAATGGCTCGCCACCCGAAAAAGATCATCGATGCCTTCACTAAATAGTAGAGATTACGAGATGAATTATTTTGCAACTAAATTACGTTGCATAGCCTCATAAATCTACGCAAAATATTTAGCCACCTGCTAGAGGTTGAGTCATGTCCCATTTTGAAATTAAATTAATTTGAATCAAGTCGACGACGGGTATTGCAGGTCTATAGGCAACCTTGCGCACCTTCATAAACCCAGGCGCAAGAATAAAGTAAACACAAAACGCTAGACACCTTATCAGTTTGTTGAATTTGGTTCACGCGTACGATCGGCGTACGCAATATTAGATTTCCAAGTACAAGTACAGGAGTAATGCACAAATGCATCAAAATGCATTTAGTGGACGTGCATCACCAATCGAAAACCTAACATAAACTTTATCAAAATAAGGAATTGTTAGTTATAACTGATTGGTTGTCACTATATCTAAAAACAAGTGAGATTTTCCAAACAGCAGCCATTTAAGCAATCAACATGGGCCATAATTACACCAATGACCACTTCTACACCCATACTTTCACTCCACCAGAATATCAGGTGGAATTAATCACTCGAATCAAAGACAGCAACACCATCATCTGCTCAAGCACAACTGTATCCAAATCATTCATAGCTATCAAACTTATCCAGGAGCTCTCAGCACATATGAGAAATCCAGATGGAAAGAGAGCTTTTTATATTTTAGATGCTCAAAACACTACTATACTTTCTAGTCAAATAACATTATTAACTGGTGAGTTGTTTTCTAAAACAAAAGAATAGAGATCGTTTCAAATAATTATATTATGTTGATATAACATAACTTCAACACATGCTAAATATTAATGTGTAAAACGATTTTGGCATATTGCCTTTTTCAGTATTTTCAGTAAAATACGAAAATTTTCAACTTTGGCAAACATATGTAAAAGTAATCAACTGAAGAATAAATATTTAGTAAGTGTTATTGTTGGGTTATAGCAACATAATAAATATTAAAGACTTTGTGACCACACACAATGATAGTCTAAATAATTATTAATTTTAAGATTTGCCAGTAAAGACCTTAACAACTGCTGTATCTCTAGAAGATTGGAAGGATTTTAAGCAACATTTTGTGATATTTTTGATGACAGCTGAAGTTTTGAAGCACTTACTAATACTACTTGACTTCAAAGTTCCATTTCTAAATATAATCATAATAGATGATTGTTTCTATGGGGAAAAGCAAAAGCATCTGAAACAGATCATGACAATGTTTGAGAAACCAGAGGCACCAAATCCAAGAGTAATTGGACTTGTATCAGGTTTCCTCAGTGAAGATCTAAGACCTAAACATTTAGAAGCTGAAATGCATAGATTGGAAGCACTTTTACATGCTAAAGTTGACACTTCCAGTGAGCTATGCACCCTTGTGAAATTGAGCTGCGAACCACGTGAATACATAGTTGAATTTACAAATAAGCAAAATATTGAGATAGGAATATTACTAAGAACAATAAATGAAGAAGTCACTAACCTTGAAGAGTTTCTCCATGACCACAACTATGATCTTTGTATGCTGTATGGAGAAGAGTGTGGAGAACTGAGTGAGGAGCTGAAAAACATTCCTGATCCAAAGGTGCTACCATTACAGATAATAAATCAATTTAAGACTATTCTTAAAGAGTTTGGCATTTTAAGTGCACACTATGCTGCATTGCATATTTTACATCGAATTGATAAATTGAAAGTAAAAGTTGCGTATGAAAGGGATTATTTACTCTTGTTGAGTGTGCACACACTCATGATCAAGATTCGCGGACATATTGATTATTTTATTGGCGACAAGACTGAACTTGATGCTTTAAAATTGCTTTCCACAGGGAAAGTTGAGAGACTGATTGAGATTTTAAGAGTTCTGGGGCCGGATCAACCGAAACCTAAAATGGAGGAAGTGGAGAAGAAGCCAGAAGTTCCAAAAACTGTAGGAAGTACAAAAGGACGCCGGTTTCCTAGGCAAAACAGAAGGTTTTACAATAGACCTCAGCAGGAAGATAGTATTTGCGCCTTGATTTTTGTCAAGGATAGTCTAACAGCTAAAGTTGCTCATTCGATACTAACTGTAAGCAATTTAATTCCTTATCTAAGCCTGGCTTGCATTGAATTGAACAGATAATATTTTAGGCTGTTGCGAATGGTGATGAGAAAATGTGGTGGATAGGTGCTCAATTTATTGTGGATAAAATTGCTGATCCTGCGACTGAAATCCGCGAAGCTGAACTTGAACATCGTCGACAAGAGGAAGTTCTTCGCAAGTTCCGTGCTCACGAGTGCAATATACTTATAGCCACGCCAATTTTAGAGACTGGTTATGATCTGCCAAAGTGCAATCTTGTGGTGAAGCTCAATATTCCCGAAACGTTCCATTCGTATGTCTTTACTAAAGCCAGAGCACGTACATCAACCTCTCATTATGTCACTCTAGCACATCAAGATGATGCAGGAGAAGCATTAAGAAAATTCGCCGAATTTAAAGAAGTGCAAAAACTGTTACTCTCACGCTGTGGACAAGTGGAATCCAACACAACCAACTTAATCTTCTCAGATTTATACTGCAATCGTTACAAACCTTACATCACACCAAAAGATGAGGTCCTTAGTGTTAACACGGCAATCCAACTGATAAATCGCTACTGTGCTAAACTTCCCAGTGATGCGTTCACCAAACTTGTACCTGCCTATTACACCAAATGCATTAATGGAGACTACAGGTGTTATCTCCGCCTACCTATTAATTCACCCGTGAAGTTGACAGTGGAAGGTCCACTAGCACCTTCAGAAATAGTCGCGAAAAAATTGACTGCTTTTCACATGTGTCAACTCCTGCACAAATCAGGAGAATTAGACGATCATTTGAATCCCATCACGAAAGAGAGTTTTCGGGCTTCCGAAGAAGATTGGAATGATTTTTCACTGGAGAAGGAAGATGAGGATTTATCAATAGAGAACATTGAACAACGACCTGGCACGACTAAACGTAGACAGTACTACTTTAAAAATGTCGGGTCTCCTTTGAGAATTTGTCTTCCAACTATAACAAGCTCTACATTTTTTTATCGGATAGTAATGACGTTGACTTGTCCGATTCCTGAAGAGCAGAATACGAGAGGGAGACGAATATATCCACCGGAAGAGTCTCCGCAAGGTTTTGGCTTATTGACGAGCCGAGAAATCCCACCAATTTGTCCGTTTCCTATTTTTACGCGTTCGGGGGAAGTTAACGTAGGGCTGGAATTATGCGATGAAGGTTTAGGACTTACAGTGAAGCAGTTTGGGAGGATAAGAGAGTTTCAGAATTTTACTTTTACGAGTGTGTTGAGATTACAAAAGTATCAAATGCACTTTGATCCTGAAAGGTCATTGAGTAATTATTTTGTCGTGCCGACAATAGCTGGTGAGTGGCTTTTGTTTCTAACCTCAAAATAAGCACGAAATTTGTATCTACTTCGTGATATCTACTATTTTCAGATGAAACAGCTACTAGAATTGACTGGCATTTTCTCGACGTAATTTTCGAGAAGCGTTATGACTTACCTCTTCACATCCCGGACGAAGAAAGGAAAAATTATGTGTTCGACGCACAGCAATACAAGGACGCTGTTGTTATGCCTTGGTACAGGAACCAAGATCAACCTCAATATTTCTATGTCGCTGAAATCTGTAAACATCTAAGTCCATCCTCAGCGTTTCCAGGATTAGAGTACAATACTTTTCGCGATTATTACTTTAAGAAATATGATATTAATATACAAAATAGCGATCAACATCTTTTGGGTATGTACTAATTTTAGGCTATACCTACCAACGCCACCTATAATCTAATAACACTTGTTTTTCTTAAAGATGTGGATCACACTTCCGCCCGACTTAACTTCTTGACTCCGCGATACGTTAACCGCAAAGGAGTTGCTCTCCCAACCAGTAGTGAGGAAACCAAACGTGCCAAGAGGGAGAATTTGGAGCAAAAACAGATATTAGTACCTGAACTATGCGCAATTCATCCGTTTTCAGCGTCGTTGTGGCGAAAAGCAGTCTGTTTACCTTGTATATTATACAGGGTGAATGCACTATTGATTTCAGATGAGATTCGATGCATTGTAGCGAGAGATATAAAATTAGGTCGGGAGACATTGGATAGAAGTAAGTTTATTTTGCTAAACTTCAAAGTTTATCCTGTTTTTCTTCTGCAGGCTTCAAATGGGGTGCTTTGAATTTTGGTTGGAGTTTATCCGATGTTCTAACAAAAAATAAATCCTCTTCCAAAATAACTGCAAAAATCCGTGAAGACGTCATAGAAATACTCGACGATATCATTGATAAAGCTCTAGTCACATGTAACGGTAACTCCGAAGACATCTCAGAAAACAACGAAAAAGACCCAGATTGGATGGAAATTGGTACCTGGTCCAATGACATGGTAGACAATCAAAATGGAATGGAAATGGTCAGATATGGTTCACCAACTTGGAACGGCAACAGCGACTACAACGATTATTCGGACAGCGATAGTTTTTCGTCGACAGATGACGAAGCAGGAGATTCCCAATATGGCGGACTTCATATCAAGTTCCAGGATGATTACCAAGCTGAAGCAGTGGAGGACAACGTGAAAGAAGAAGTGCCAACAGTAGAGATTATACAAGCATGGAGTAATCCAACTACTGAAGTTCCCCAACTCTACGAAAAACGTTTCAACGAATCTGTTCAAATTCGCTATGAACGTTTACTTCATCACAATTATATAAAACACGAGGCCAACTTCAAGAAAGGGAATACGCCTCATCACGACGCCATTTGTAAACCATCAACCACGCCATCTATAACAGATGAATACGAATATATACCGATCAAGATTAGGAATCAAGCTGTAAATAGAGCGAATGACTTTGATTGTAATAGATTAAGTCAAGACGAGCTGAAATTTAGTTTTGATGCTCAACCTGACCTGCGGGATCATCCAGGACCCAGTCCTAGTTTGATTTTACAAGCTTTAACAATGTCGAATGCGAATGATGGGATTAATTTAGAGCGTTTGGAGACAATCGGGGATTCCTTCTTGAAGTACGCCATCACAGATTACTTGTATACGAGGTATGAGAATACCCATGAAGGGAAATTAAGTCACTTACGTTCGAAACAGGTTAGTAATCTAAATCTATACAGATTGGGGAAGCGGAAACAACTGGGCAAGATGATGATTGCTTCCAAATTTGATCCGCATGATAATTGGCTACCACCTTGCTACTCCGTCTCGAAGGAATTGGAGGAAGTATTGAGCCAATCAAGGTTCCCGGGTAGTTATCTTACTTTAGCCGAATACGTCGAGACAAGACATATGACATTAGAAGAATTGTGCATCAAGTTTCGAAATGAGGCATGTGACGTCGATGACCCCATCGTAACCGGTGTTATTCCTTATAATCTAGTAACGCAACATAGTATACCTGATAAGAGCATTGCTGATTGTGTAGAAGCTCTTATTGGTGCTTATTTGATCGATTGTGGCCCACGAGGTGCGTTGTTGTTTATGGCGTGGTTGGGTATTCGGGTGCTGCCGAAATTACAGGATGGCGGATACGGTGAACTATGCATACCAGATTCGCCACTGCTAAGACATGTTCCAGACCCAGAAGGGACACTTTCTACCCTTCTAAATGGCTATGAGAAGTTTGAAAAGATTCTAGGGTATAGATTCCATGACAAAGCCTATTTACTACAATCGCTGACACATGCTTCTTACTCACCAAACACTATAACAGATTGTTACCAACGTTTAGAGTTTCTGGGTGATGCTGTATTAGATTATGTCATTACAAGACATCTGTATGAAGATCAACGGATGCATTCACCAGGAGCTTTAACTGATCTCCGCTCTGCTCTAGTAAATAACACAATATTCGCATCGTTGGCGGTGAAGTATGAGTTCCACAAGTATTTTCGCTACCTCTCACCTGGATTACATCAGGTGATTGAGAAATTTATCCGAATGCAAGAGGAAGCAGGACATAAAGTTTCTGATGATTTGTATCTACTTGATATTGAGGAGAGTGAGGAAGTGGAGGATGTTGAAGTACCAAAGGTTCTTGGAGATGTCTTTGAGTCGGTGGCTGGTGCCATTTTTCTGGATTCTGGAAGATCATTGGATGCGGTGTGGAGGGTGTATTATAATATGATGCGAAGCGAGATTGAACAGTTTAGTAACAAGGTGCCAAAGTCTCCGATCAGAGAATTGTTGGAGTTGGAACCGGAAACGGCCAAGTTTGGTAGAGCTGAGAAATTGGCGGATGGAAGGAGGGTAAGAGTGTCGGTTGAGGTGTTTGGGAAGGGAACTTTTAAAGGCATTGGGAGAAATTACCGCATTGCCAAGTGTACTGCCGCGAAGTGTGCGTTGAAACACTTGAAGAAGTTTACAAGATGAATTTTGAATAGCCTTTTACGTGGTGAGATTATGTTCGAGTGAATTACTTTGATTTGAAAATGGTGTGGCTTTACAATGTTAGGTAGGACTTGCAGTTTGCCAAGTTCGTTTGCACTTGCCGCCGTCTAAGTGTTATGATAATATGCGAAATTTATATTAAACCAAATATTTTAATACTTCAGTCTTACCGGGGTCCAATTGCAAAGTTAAGCAGAAAATCATTTATTTCTTAACATGAAGTAATAGATTTATCAGTTATAATAGATATCTATCTGGGAAACATAACTCTAGCCGGTATATAAAATGAAGCGAAATTTCGAATAAATATAGAGTCCTGTAGAGGGGGCCGCAACAAAAATCTTATATCGTCTATACCTATTTGTATTTTTGGATTCACAATATTTTTACGTTCACGCAATCGATGAGTGGAACTGAATAAAACAAATGAATATAACCAACCGTGCAATAAATTACCCATACTTGACTGTGACTGCGAAATGTCGCAAAGCACAGAAAAATTATTTATTTTCAACATGTCAAAATATTACAACATAAAAGTCTTTACTTACAACGTCCAAGCATATAATAAAAATCGTAAAGCAACGAATAATGCAGTTGATTTCTTGGTCAAGAATAAAATTACTTGCCGTCTAATTGGCAAATGACAGAAGTAAGGAAGGTTCTCTATTATGTCATTTGTTATTTTTTATTTATGACAGCTGAAGGATACTTTAAACGCGAAAAACCTAGAGGTGTATCCTTTTTCAGAGCAGTCGAAGACATCCTCTTTTCTGAAGTTCCCACTGAAATTCGAGATAATGATCCAATAGAACGAGCGCCAGCTGGACTGGATGTAATTGAAGAAATTCTCTGTCCCGACTACAAAGTAATATAACCTCAATTTTGAATCCAATAAATTCCTATTTCAAACTTACTGTTCTGAGTTGCGTAGGCTAGAAAACCAAATTAAAATATTCATTAACTATTTAAAATAGCTTCTTAAGCAAAACAAATTAATACTTACCGTCCGTAGTTTGGACCTCAACGCCTGTAAATTCGACTGCACTGGTTGAAGGACATTCTTCTTGAAACCAACCGACACATTCGCTTTCTTTTCTTCTTTGGGTTTGACAATTACAGCTCCTTTCTTCTTAGGTGTTGACTTGAGAACTGTTGGACTTTCCTTAGTTTTGGTCACGTTGAGATCGCACGCTAGGTGATGGTTGTTACTTGAATTCATCGCGAGTGGACTGATTTTAATGTCAGAGATTCTCTTGTGAAGAAATGCAGGCTTAGTGAATGTAGAATTGGCTTCATTTTCAAGAGCTTCCTTAGCTAGATTTAAAATTTTAATTAAGGTGTCTGATGCTTTGTTACATTGCTTGATTGGGCTAGATGATGGAACATTGACACTGATCTCGATGTCGTTAAAAGGTGAGCGGAGTTTTGGCGATGTTGGGTCTTTCGTGGGAGAGATTTTCTGTGCGTCATTCTGAGAAAAAATCTCGGTAAATATAATTAGTAACCAAACTGCAACAAATGCTACGTATCCGCAATCTCAACAGTCGATTGAGTAGAGGGAATCAATATGAAGAAGTTTAAATATTATTTAAGATTGGTAGTGATCTCACTGCAGCTTGTTCTCCAAGAAAGAGTAAAACTTGTTGTAAAAGAAGAAATTTGTAGTACTCTACCAAAAATACAATTAAAAGGGTAATATAACAACTACCTTTTCAGTGTCCTCATCTTTGTCTAGTGCTTTACTGATGATTAAAGTCTTAATTTGGTTGCCTTCAGCGTCGTGTTCAACTTTTGTCGCAAATCCAAAAAGTTCAGCAAATTCTTTAAGGTCTTCAGCTTCCACTTCCTTCTCCTATTGAACAATAAATATAAAAATGTTCTAGTCTAAATTCATATTCAACTTACATTATTATCAAATCGTTCTAACCATGTAATAATTTTCGCCCGTACTTCAGACACGTGGCCGGCATTTGACATTTTGATTTCGCAGTTGTGCACACCGGAAGCAACAAACCAAGACTGCACTCAATTCCAATCGAACTCGAAACTTATCACAATGGCAGTCAACAACAAAAAGGTCAATCAAAGACAAATTGTGCTTGTTTAACATGTTGCGCACATTTACAAATATACATTTGATGCGTTTAGATTTAAATATTTTTACATTTTGCACAATTTTATCATTTCATTAGCCTAAATAATTGCAGTTGAACAGATTACAATCCGTTGTGATAGATATATCTCAGCAACACATAGATTCACATGTAAATATAAGACACTGTAGAAATATGTCTGTTATACGTAATGTTATCACATTTTAAACTTAAACCCGTCGAGAAAAGAACACAAAAATATAACAACCAGGTAAATTAAGTTAATTAAATGTAACAATAAATGCGCTAAGAATTGTGATACAGCAATAAATACTTTAGAAAATGCACTATAAGTTCAACCTAAAATTAAAACAAACCTGATAAACTAGCTTAAAGGAAATTAAGATAAGCATCATCAGTTCATGCATAGTACGAGATCTCTTTAGTAGATTAATAGGATA
This sequence comes from Diploeciton nevermanni, assembly GCA_027575565.1. Lineage (NCBI taxonomy): Eukaryota > Metazoa > Arthropoda > Insecta > Coleoptera > Staphylinidae > Diploeciton > Diploeciton nevermanni. The sequence goes on along the minus strand of JAODIE010000004.1, from coordinate 3,161,464 downwards.
GCTCAAAATGCCCCAAAAATAGTCATCAGTCAGTCGTTAACTTGTTAATAATCATTTGGACGTCAATTGTTTTCACATTTAATTAGACTATACTTATAATTAGTGTTTCGTTGTCCGGGAATGATTCAAATATCCCAGCTAAACAAGTGATGCTTAACAAGCATATCGCGCACGCCATCTTTAAGCGGTTGATTGTTAGTCTCCTTCTTAACGGGCAACTCCCAGTCCGGATTCAAGTTGAATGAAAGTTGCGATAAAATGCGCAGATCGCACTTAATTTGCACCCAGCCTGGACTATAGATAAATGACCATGGCTGATACCTTGACAATAAACCGAAGCAGTACAGTATTTTATTATGTAGTATATGCATTATTATTTAATCCCACCTTACCATTTTTGCACAATGTCAATCGATGAGCATAACACCTCCAGCCAAAGATGGAGGACTTGTTCGTTGAGCCCGAGACAAATGAGACTACGCAGTTTGACGTCCATCTGCGCATGTGCGTTGTCATGGGAGAGATTTATCGCTTGCACTGAGCGATAAAGCAGCTAAATTTTAGCAGGAGCAGTTGATTAAACTTTAAACCAGACCAATGTATAAGCAGACAACTTACTTCTTCCGGTGTTAAAACCTTGCCATCTTCATCCAGCCTGTAGGTTTTGCATAGTACGAGTCGACTGTATACCGAATTGAAATCCTTTTCCACTTCTTTGGTTGCAGCTTCTTCGATAAAGAGCCACGGATGACATGGACCACCAAGAAAATTGGGGCGTTTCATGCCATGTTCTAGAACATGCTTCAAAACAGGGCACAACGTACCGCGCACTAGGTCGGTTACTGTTTCTGATATGCTGTCATCCCCTGCGGAGCTGTATTGTTTGCTGCGCTCATCCAGAAGTTCAACAAATTTAGCTGGAAACCAACCTACAAAATAATACAGAAATGTCGCAATTCTTTTACTTACCACCTAACATAACCTAACCTAAACACTACTAGTTCAATACGAAAACATGTCGCAAAAACAATTAGACTAAATAAAATGGTATTGCATTTCATAACCCAACATTAAGAATTATCTAAATAACAATAATCAAAACTTAAACCTTCCGAACTTAAGTCATTAATACGCGAATTAACTGTTAAGCCTTACAGTTCACGCGTCAAATTAAAATTGACGCATGCGCAGCTTCGATAACCCGCTCGTAAATAAAATAAGTTTGTCAAAAGTGCAAACTATAGTATTAAGTCCAATTGGATATACAAATAGAATATTCCTCCGTTTGTAAAGTAATTCCTTAGACCCTAAAACTAACCTCTAAGTCCATTCAGTTCCCCAATCCAACAATGTTCATCCTTCTGACTGATGATTGTAATGATGTCATTCTTCCGAAATCCGAGTTCATCATCATCGTGCCGTTCAAAATCTAATAACAATATAATTGTAAATCACAGCAGAACCTTCAAGGTACTAACAAACCTAGTAAAGCTTTAGCACGCCTCTTCCTCGTCTTGGACACATTAATATAATTCGAATGATCTGCGGCATGACTCTCCATTGAATAATCCGCAACCAACGAAATCTCCGAACTTAACTTCGGATCAACTTGAAGAAAATGTCGAACAATCTATACAACAATCATTAAAACAAAAGCACACGTAAAAAAACAACAAGATTGCCATCAACTTACTTGTAAAATCCCTTCCCTCAAATCAACAAGTATCTCAGTCTGCTTAATATTCTTACACTTTAAATCCGCGGAACCATTCTCATTGAACAACAACAACTGAATGACAGACTTGGATTTCTTCACTTGTCTTCTTGCAAGACGCTGTTTGGGTAAATTTGAAGCAGCTTCAGGATTCCCAACCAAAGCACCTTGATCTGCCATGAGGTAAGCCAGATGTCTTCTTCTATAAGCCTCGACCATGACATCATTTAACGAAGACGCCACTTGCATTGAAACATCTAATAACTTATCAACATCATCGATATCCCCAGGAATATCCGACAATGCGTTGAAAATAGCAGCGGAGTTTTCCAAACGTTTTAACTCAGGTTCCCGCATCTTCAACATCCCTAACGCAATTTGAAACAGAACAATTGAACCATTAAAGAATAAAAGATCCCAGACACGAAGTAGAATCTTCATATGTACTACACTCGCATACAAAGTCAGGAACCAATTCATTGTGATGAGTGACAATTCAATGTCGTGATTCTTCAACGTTTCGTCCACATCCGGGAGAAAATTCGTAATCAAAGTCCGTAAGACTTTCTGATCAGCTTGTACCCCTATCAAAGTAGAACTATAATATGAAGCTGGTAACAAATCTTCTACGATCGTAACCATAATCCAAAAAGCATCTTCTTCTTCATGTAATAATAATAGTGATGCTGCAATCATTCCAGTTCCTTGGCAATAACCAATATCTGGGTATAACCACGCAATGCCTCGTAGTATTCTCCGAAGACGAGGAATTCCAGTGCTGTGAATATTGCTAAAACATGCATTCGTTGGCATTGTATGCAGAAGATCCTTCTCAATCTGTTTTGAAGTCATCAGAGAGTCATTACTAGACATTTTAACGATGTCTTTGTATGTCAATTCGGATTGTTGTTTCTTTAGAAGAGCGCCAGACATGCGGAGCCAGAGTTGTGGACGCATTGAATGTGGGACACCTTCTTGAATCATTTGGCGAAGTTTTTCGGTTTGAGGTAGACGCACTTCCACCTTTTCCCAGCTCAAAGAAGAGACTTCTTTATTGTGAGAGAATTCCAGATGGGCAACCCAGTTGAGACGGTGTTGTGGGTCTTCTACGAACGGGATGCCTAGAAGTTTGTTAGAGTTTTGTTCGGGGCCGTCTTCCTCATCAACGCGGAAGCCAAACTCATCAAATCTATGATACACATAATTTTCAACATAAATAAGAACAAAAATAATAAAAATAAATTACCTGTATTCAGGTTGTGAATTGGGATCTTCTGGAATAACTGACAGCTTTGCCATGATGTCCTGTGGCCACATTGATGGTGTCAATGCAGAGAAAGGTCCACCTGGATTAGGTGTGAGCATTTCATTCATGGTAACACCTTCTTGAAATGATCCAGCAAAGCTTTCTTCATCTTCTATCTCAGATATAGCAAGTTCCAACTCCCGTTTCTGTTATTAAACACAAAATACAAAGTAAGTTACCCTGAATACTCCTTAAAATAGAGAATCATACATTGTTATCTTCCTTCCCAACATATCCTTCATGATCACGATGATCTCTAAACAGAGATATTGCAATATCCATTTTGAACTTCTCACAAGTCAATTACACAACATGGAACTCCAAACAGAGATAATGACATCTACAAAAGATGTCTGCAAATAATGAAGAAACTGTTGTTAAGGTTTAATGAAGAAATGAGGTAATATAAGTGAACAGATGGTTTTGTGTATGTACTTAACCATTAAATACAAACGAAGTTGAAGAAGCAGACATTTACGGCCACCGGTTGATAGTACATTGATTAGCACATTACAATTTCACTGATAGACTTCACTGGTAGAATATTTACGTAATTTGTTTGCGCTAGGTTTGAGAAAGCATACGAGGTCTTTACGGCTGTTCTTACTGGCTTTTTGGCATGTACTGTGTACAATGCATGTAAGGTGAGTTCACTAAATGTCAACACGTTCGCATTACACCCCCCCCTGTTCCTGTGTTCGGCTTGGCTGATCTAAATGCGTTGACAAATAAGCAACTCACAACCTAAATAAACATTACATTATAGTAATTTTGTAATATATTTGTCATTTTTGTTTTGTAATATTTGTCAAGATTACTTGTAATTACCACAATTACTTTTATACCCGTCGTTTGGGTTGCATAACTCCATTTTCTAGTCGCATTTAAGATTTCTTTTATTTCAAACAACTTAAAGATGCAAGATAATAATACTAATACTTCAAGCCACTTATCTAAAAACATGGTAATAAAAATTAAATAACTAAAATTAAGTGGACTTAATTAAAAACTTAAACTTGAAGTAAATGATTAATACTTTATGAAGGAATAATTTAATCCATTGAAACTTCCATCTATTTTGCAGTTACTTTTTCATTTTTTTTTCTTCTTGATTTAATTAAGAACCAATTGATATCCACTTCATTGGTCGCAGGTGGCTGTCAAGAATGTAATTTCACACTTAGTTGGATTCACCAGGCTGCGGTCGACCTGCAGATAAGATAGTAATAGTCTCCTACTTGCATTGCCCTTTTATCCTGCTTTGTCCTGTTAACATACAACAGGAGACCGCTTGGAGTATAAATACTCCGGGGTTGATTGAAAATGTAACAGTTCGAGACAACCTGCAGTGTTGCCAATATTAAATCTTTAAATCAGTTTAAAACGTAAACAACAGAAATCTTGAAAACCATACAAAATTAGAATGCAGAAAGCAGAAAAACGTTTGATATCCATCTTGAAACGTGCTAAACAATCTGGTCTATCAACAGAAACCATAACAACTTTTGTTTCGGAAGAATTCATAAAGCTATCAAAGCAAACAAAGTACCAAACCAAAAATACCAATAGGAAAACATATCTATCACATCCACAGACCCTTACGATATTCTTAATTCTGATCAAATCAAAGATATCAAAGAAAACCTTAAAACCACTTCTCTTGATTTTCTCACTTATTGTCATCTTTCTCAAAGCCCAACTCAAAGATACGTTCTTCAATTCAGACTGTTTCATGTCAATGCCCTTTGACGAAACTAAAGTCTTCAGAAAACCCGAAGATTGCTCTTTCTGCAACGCAGTAATCAGCGTAGATCGAGTCACAAACATCTCGCAAATTGATTTCGAAGACTTCTATGCTTCTCCAGCAAGACCTGTTATCATTACAGATGGCACCAAGGATTGGACAGCACCCAAACGCTTTAGTTTCAATTACTTTAAAGAATTATACCATAAATATGATGGGGGTAAAACAACCTGTCAGTTTTTTCCTTACAAGACGGAATTTGACAGTCTCCAAGAGGTGTTGAACATGAGCGAAGCAAGATCCCAATTGGCACCTGGTACCAAGGAGTGGTACATTGGATGGAGCAACTGTAATGACCGAGCTGGGCAGAAATTAAGGAGGCATTACAAGAGACCTTATTTTCTACCGGATACTTCGGAAAATATGGCGTTAAGTTGGATTTTTATGGGTGGACCAGGAGAAGGAGCACATATGCATGTAAGGATTTTGATAACAATAATAATAATGAAAACATAGAGAGTAGAAAATTGTTAACCCAAAAAATCATTTCGTATAAAAAGATGAAATTGAGCTGGGAAAGACAAACGACAGTTCGTGGACTATAGTAATATGATTCTCTATCCCGACTTCAAGTTTAGTATAACAAACAACTCAAGCACACAACAAGTTACTATCTTCATTTTCCTTTCACACCTTGCTCTTCCTGTGCCTAGAAACGAATTTGGAACGAGAATGAAGTGCCATTAAGTGCAAATCTAACCTCACTCAAACATTTACATTTAAAAAATCTGAACAAATATTAGATAGTAACTATCTAACTAGTAAAATTTGATTTGTATTTCCAATGATTCAGGTTGATAACGTCCATTACGCATCCTGGCAAGCCCAACTTCGTGGACGTAAAAAATGGCGCTTGGCTCCACCACCAGAGTGTTATTACGCATGTGTAGAATTTTCTATCATTGTAGAACCCGGAGAAATAAGTGAGTCACTCGCAATTGTTTAACATACCAATGTCGCCAAGACAATACATCTTACTCATAACATTCAACATATTTCCAATCGCTTCGAATAGATGTTTGCTCACGAATATTCCTAAAGATCTAAAAAACAAGTATGTGTTTTAGTTGTTGTAGATACAAATAGGTGGTACCATCAAACGCACATTCTTCCTGGTGACATCAGCATCACAATTGGTACCGAGTTCGATTAGTTCTGCAATGGAATAAAGAGCCATCAACTGTATGATTGTAAACATTATCGGCATTAATGTGTAGATTATATCAAGGTAAAAGAAAGTCGTTTAAGCATGACTAAATTATTTATTACAGGTCATTACAAATTCCACGCTATTAAATTCATAGGATAACATCACACACTTAAGACGCAATAAGTTTTTAAGAGGTTTGCTTGGGAATAAGGTAGGAACGATAGGAATGAGTCATTTGTGAATAAATTAATACAATTATGTTTTAATGATATTCTTCGAAAGTGATCGGTTAGTCATTCTGTAGAAAACTTTTTTACGTTCTCTGTCAAAAAACATATCTTTTCAAAAAAAAAAAATTGAACCGTAAAAAAGGAACCAGTATCAAATTCTTTTCAACTAGTTTTCTTGCTTTTTATTATTATTGCTTATTATTATTCAATTGGTATGTGCATCCTGTGAGAAGATATGAAACATTATATAAGATTATAGCTATGAAAATGGTTGATTGTCGAGTAAAATCTAATAGACCATTGATGAAATGTGAGAATGAAGGTAGAAGTAAAATTGTGATAGGATAGAGATAAACTGCACCAATTCCGTTTATATATTATATCAAGATAAATTTATTTTGACATTTACTTTTTTATTTATGTAGAGAACATTTTCGGTTTATTGCCTTACTGAAGTTGTTGTTGCTTCTGAAGAAGGCAACAAGCTGAGCAAGTAAATTAATCCTAATATGACCAATGAACCAAATACAAAATATTTCAACAAATTACACTGTGGAACAGCAAGTTTCCGATCGAGATGGCATTAACAGCATTCGATCAATTATAATTTTCTACGAAAACGGGTTTTTCAAAATTTCTGGATCGTCGATCGTTTTTTTTTTTTTTTTAATTTCGATTTTAGCGTTTGACCGAATTTTGATTGCTATTTGATATATTGTCCTATATTATTATTATATGGCTTTTCCAATCTTGCAGATCATTGCCACCCAATTATTATTGGGTTTTATAGATCCTTTACTAGGGGGAAGTGCCCTGTCTCTCACCTAACCGACCGCGAATTGAACCCGGGTCTCCTGGGTGAGAAGCAAGTGCCATACTTAACACTTCATTCTTACTTCCACTGTTCAATAACTTATTGTTAGATTTTTTAGCTGTCTTCAATAACAATTCATAAATAGATACCGAAGAAATGTCTGAAAACGTGATTTATTTATATTTAATAGTTCCAAAGTTATAAGTTCTCAAAGTGAGAATTTGCGAAAAAGTGCAGACGCTGACATGAACGCATATTCCAAATAACAAATATACATTTGGAATGAAATGAAAGTATGTTCACTCGATTAAGTATGAGTTGCCCAATACGGTACTACTTTTTCAATTTTCTTGACGAATTTAGTTTTAGAGAGTCAAAAAGTTGAAACTCGATTTATTTCACTTTTGCGACTGCAACAGTTCTAAATATTTCATTTCATTCCAAATGTTTATTAGTTCGTAATTTGCGTTCAAATCAACGTCTGCATTTTTTCACAAATTCTCACTTTGAAAACTTATAACTTTGAAACTATTAAATATAAACAAATTACGTTTTTACATATTTCTTCGGTATCTATTCGCAAATTGTTATTAAAGACAACTAAATGATCTAACAATAATGACGGAAGTTATTGGACAATATATCAAATGGCAATAAAAATTCGGTCAAACACTAAAATCGAAATTAAAAAAAAAAAACGATCGGCGGTTCAAGAATTTTGGAAAACCCGTTTTCTTTGAAAATTATAAATGATGGAATGCTGTTAATGCCATCCCGATCGGAAATTTGCTGTTCCACAGTGTTATAAATCACATTCAATTTAATCATCTTCAAAACTTTATGTTTTATTTTCATTGATAGAGATAGACTGCACGTTTATTAGAGAGAATTTGACGCTTCTCTTTACCTGTTGTTGAAATAATTATATTAATGCAAGTTACTATCAAATTTTAATTTGTTAAGCTAAAGAATTATTCTAATGAGCAATGCTTACCACGTTCGAGACGAGGCCAATTTTCGAGGGTATGCACTGCTTAGTGGTTTTCTTCTCTCTCTCACACAAACACACACTTAAACTCTTGCAATCGGGCCGTCGGGTGAGAGATAGTGAAAAACCGCCTCCCGCGCCAGCGCGACACAAACACATTAAAACCTAAATTTCTGTATTTTCCTTGACTTAAATTAAGATAGTAATCGTGTATAATTAACAGTACTGTATTTCATGTACTTATTTAGTTAGCTGAGGGAATACCAATACCACTTACGTATAGGCAACCACATTAACATATAAAATACGAATTGTGTAGTTATTCAATACTATATTTACCCTATAATTTTATTGCTAGACTGTATATTCAATACTTATGTAATAAAACTCTATAAGCACTCTATACGCTCCTTTTTCCTTTCTCTTCTCATTTCTCTTTTCATATTCTTTAGTATACCCTCCCAATTTCCCAAGGCATCAAAGCAACCAGTAGATGATTTATCACTTTGCAACTGCTGTGCAATTTTTCACTCATGACTGGTCAGCAATAAATATGTCAGTACTACATACAAACTACACTAACCATATGAACAAATGTACATACAAGTCATACATAATTGCCAAGTGCTCTGTAAAGAATGATAGCAAAATTAACAGAACCGCACTAAACTTTCAACGCTGTAATCAGATAAAATATGCAAAAATAACGAATCGAAAGATGAAACAAGAATTCAATTTGGTATCCAGCTGCGAATACAAACATGTCGTACTTGAACCTCATGCGGATGAGTCATCCCGTTAGTTGATACTGGTTAGCCGAGATTTAATTAAAATTCAGAGTGGGTCTGGAAGGCGATGACTTATCACTGATGACTGATGATGAGTACTACATTGTAACAAACTGCTACGAATTATTGCTAACTGTACGTCAACTGAATTAATCTGTTGGTTGATATTCGTAAGTTGACAGCAGGAATTAAAATGCGTTCAATCATTCAATTGAGAAGCATGCAGTATTTCATTCAGAATATATTTATGAAAAAGGTTATATTATGTAGATTAATATTTCAGGCGTGCCCAGATTGAGCACAGTTTAAGTTATACATAGTAGTCTCAGTAATTTAAGCCAAGTAAACAATATAATCACTTGTTCATGAGACACATAGACCCATGTTCGACTAACACTATTATGGTATATATTTGCCTGACCTAGAAAAACATTATGTTCGTATTAAGAGCTCAAAATTATAGCTCTTGGGATTTTCGCCCATAATAAAATATCACCTCTTATATTATAAGTAGACGGGTTGAAAAGTAGTAGATTGAGGGAAAGAAGGAAAATGTGTTGACAAGTGTTGAACTGTTGAATAATAGCGCTAGATTTTCGTATCGCTGCACCCCATGCATGAACTCCCCAAGTGACACCCTACCCAGTTTGCAGCAGCCACGTGGGACAATATGCAAGGAAGAAATTATTAGTGGGAGCGGTCGTCCATTCACGGTGGTATAGTAAGGAGTGGTAGGAAAGAGAGGAGGAAAGTGAAGGAAGCCGTTTGGGTATTGATTAGCGAGAAATGTGTCAGCAACAGACATATTGGACACGGATGCAGACAGATAAATACGCGCCTATAAAATAATGCCAAACGCACCCACTAAGCAAAGTATAACAAGAGGGAAGAGACAGGAAGGAACCATTCATTTCCCCATACAATGATGATGTAAATTGAAATAAGAATTACATTAAGTGTATGGTTAAGTGCGTTCACGAAGTGATTAATATTTATTATGTTGGTACAATTTAACTTCAACACATACTAATTATTGTTTATTTATAGAACGAGCCGAAAATGTTTATTCGTTGTTTACGAAGGAGACGTAAGAAAGATGAGAGAGAATGTGATTTATAATGGGTTGAAATATTTCATTACAAGCAGGAAAAAGAAATTAGTTTTGAATTGTTCTGCCATAAATAAATCAAGTGTTTCGTCGATTGATCACGATGATCAACTAAGTGAAAAATTAGTTGTCTTTTTTAGGCCGAAGAAGAAGAAAAAGACAGACGTTCTATAAATAAACAATTAGTAAGTGCAACAGTAAACATATATTAACACAATAAGGACTAAATATTAGCAATGTATACTTAAGAATTCAAAGACGCATTTAGAAAGATCGAAGCGAATATATACACTAATAATAAAATGATACGTCTTCGCAATCTTGAAAAAAGATTTGCTTCATCAAGACCCTTCAAGGAACGAACAGGTAATCAAGAAACAAAAACAATTTAGTATGATATGGTATATTTCCTTTAACTGTAGTTAAAGTTTTTTTGAATTTTTGTAGCAAAATTGTGTTTTTATCAGGTTAGTATTTTTGTTCGTTTATTGTACTAGTTTTTAAGGCACATAAATTTAGTTTGTGCCTGTTACTAACCACATTAAAAATTCCAAATTCCTAATTACAAAATGTAATCAGGCTACTAGATATAGGAAAAATGATCCGATTTTTACTATCAATTGCTCAAATTGGTCATTTGTTTTTAATTATTTATAAATAAACAATTGTTAAATTGTTTTCAAGTTGAAGAAATACGAAACTAAGTTTCGTATTAAAAAAATAGACGTAATGCATTCATTTAATACCATGAATAAATCAACTCAACAATAAAAGTTTTGATTAAGAAAAAATCTCCAAAAATGCATATCATACATGAAATAAAAATAAATAAAAAGAAACAAATATAATTAAATTGGTATTTAATTTAAAATACCAATACAATCTATAAACGTTGTGAACCATATTACATCGAATGGACCTATAATTGTAATGTTGATTTAAACAAGGTTACATGAAGCTATCGATATACAAATCATTTAAAAAGATCACATTTTTCTACACTTTGCAAAAACACACTTTGCACGAAACTAAATAACGTTAAAGCGAATTGATCGAAACAATTTCAAGCTGATTTTAGTTTATACACGGCATGCCGTCACAGCCTGAATTCACATCAGAAGTTTCATGAATTGTTCTTATCATAGCATTCTACATGGTAATTGACCAATCTATCAAACAATGATCATCTAAATTAATTAATTAATTAACTACTATATTAGAAGCAAAGCAATTGCACCAATTGAATTTTAATCGGGCCAAAGCAAACTTTTATAAATTCATACAATTTTGAAACCGCTTTCAGCGTGATAAAACCAATCTGAAAATAGTCTCCATAATGAGTAAATCTGCTTAAATTTACTTCGCAAGCCATTGAAGTTAAAACTAAACAAGTGCATTTTAAATGTGGTGCTGTGGTGTTGAATGTTGAAATTATCTCTATCGCCACTGAAAGACCACATCCCACACATCACTCAAGTCACTTCCACTCGGTGATAAAAACAGAACTAAAACGAAGATAAATTGTGTAAAAACAATAGGTCATTGCATTTGGGCTTCCCAGCATAATAAAAAGTACAAGAAAACAAAAACCGAAATAAAAAATGTGGACATTTCAATGTGCATCAATTTAATCTCGGGGAAAAAAAGATTAACTCCACATTTACAACATGCGTGAAGATTATGACAGCAGTCACATCTGACAAATGGTCGACAATGAAGCCGCGTACTGAGAATGCATAATGAAGCGGAATGAACGGATGAAACTGAAGCAGCGGTGAAGAAGTAAGCGAAGAAGTGATGCAAGGAACGGTAAATGCTTGAAGGAATTATAAGCATCATGCGGTGGTATGAGAAGGAATGTGAGATACTGGATAGGCAACCCAAAGCCACGCAAGAAGTAGGCAGTGATGGGTATGCACAAAGAGTACAACTTATGCACCTTAATCATCTACATCAAGCTGAACAATTAAGCCAACCTAACGAGAACTGAAGAAAGCTTGCAAAAAATAAAACAACATTTCCTTCTATTGGGACATCCCTACCAGTCTTAACTTCTTGAAAGAGTAATCACTACTTCCGGTCACAATTTAAAACTATTCCAAATTCCTGATTAAACAATAAGTTTGCTTTGAATCCACTTTTCTCCTAATCCCATTATAGTACGTTGCGAATTCAAGCATATCAGTTGCCTTGAACCCATCATAAGATAAATTCCATAAAGTATCCGAAACCATTCCATCCAATTTTCCTCCCTTTTACTATCACCAATATTTTAAATTCAAAAAACATCCTACATTGTTCATCCTACACACGCACCCCACCCCTAAATGATTAGTCATCAACCAACAGCTAGACGCTAGTCATCACCCAACGAACCGAGGGGGGATGAGCGTGTCGCACTCTTCCAGCTTGCTTCCACCAGTGCGCTACTTTTGTAACTCCATCGAAGCCCACCGCATTCAAGCGCGGAGCGCCTCCGAGGGAACAATTCCAACGATCTGCGCGTAGTCCGCTGCGTCCGGCGCGTCCGTCGCGTTCAGTGAGTCAGTGTGTTGCAGTTTGGCGAGCGGCTGCCCGGCGTCTGTTGAGTTGTTGCGAACCAGAGTGTGGATTAGTGCCGACGTTTTTGTGGAGTGCACGCGGTTGTGGTGACAACATGGCTACCGACTACATGAAGCTCACGAAGGACGAGCGTGCAGAACTCTCCGAACACTTTAGCGTTGTAAGTACAACAGCCAGCTACTAATAGGTATCGAAAGGAGTAAACGTTGAAAGAAAGAAATGGGCCGTAAAGTATCAGCAATTAACCAGGACGACCTCGGGAGATGTTTGAGGTGTTTTCGTTTCGTTCGATCTGGATTATTCTCAACTCCACAGTTATACCAAAGAGAGGAAGAAAGGTGGGGCATATGAGAGCATCACTCTGTTCCGGTAGCAACGCCCAAAGATAAGAAACAGTCGTAAATTAAGAGACAATTAACATGCAGCACCATGAACTGACTAATAAATAAACAATATACTTAATCATTTTGATTAATAATCTTCACCTATTCTGTTTTAAAAAACACGAGAGTTGAGTCTTTTGAACACAAATGAATGAAAACAACAAAACTTGTTTTCGTTAATCTGCACATCTGGTTGTATACGTTGCGATGAACTGTTGGGCCTAGCACTGCGATTTGCAATCATTACTCACTTGAACATTATTTAAATGACCATGCCGGCATCTTATTGACAAATCGTCGTTTGTTAACATCGAAACAAACCAGCCTGGGTAATATTAGTCGCAGAAAAATTCTTTCATTCATTTCATTAACGTGGCATTCATGCACTGCTTTTTCCTGGAATTCACTAAAAAATTCCAGCTAATATTCCCATTACCTAACGTTGTTAATAATTACTAGGTGTCAGTTTGTCTTGAAAAAAAAAAGGCGTCGTTGTGTCTTTTTCTGCATACGCGAGCATGTAATTAAAACCGCACGCGTGCGTTAATCGACTTACCACTTTTACTACGCGTCCGAATAAAGTAATTATTATTTTATAGAAATAAAATATGCAATGTGTGGCGATTTATATGGAGAACATTACCTTATGCATTGAAAATCGTTTCAAGGAATATTTAAATGCGGCTTGAAAAAAGTGTAGACTTCAAGTAGAGAACGAAACAATCGATGATGTGCAATCAAAACAACTTTGCAATTAATTTCAATGTCCCATGTCTCATTAAATAATACGTGTGTTGCATGGTTGTACACTGCGCAGCATGTACACAACTTATTGTGCTTCATTTGCTTCCATTCGTATGTCATTGGCTTGTTTGTTTTTCGCTTTTTATCGGTTACGTTTGTTGGGAACGCTTGTTTGGCAAATAATAACCCTCGGTGCTGTTTGGATTTATTGTGATTAAAATTTTAAATATGAGATTGGCCACGTGATGCGTTGCTATGAAGGCAATAAGTTGAAATAGTGTTGTATTAAATTTTCTCAGATAACTATAAACTAACAAAGTTATTGATTAGTTATTAGTTTTTGATTCTGAAATTGGTTCGTCTTGTATTTACTCAGTGATTTATCTATTTAATCGCGTACTCCTTTGACGGACCAACAGTATTTGAAAGCATTTATTTGTTTCTGAGCTTTATTCGTAAAAAATTATTATTTCTTTTAGTCTAGACATAAAAATCAGCCTTAGCACAATAATCATGCTGCTTTTTTTATTTTGTTAGATTGATTGTATCAAAGTTGCATGTATGGTTTTGAAAAGAGAAAAGTTATTCTGTTAACGTTCAATTGTTTTCTATACAATTGTTAAAATAATAGATTATTTTTGTGTATAAAAATCCAACCTTGGAAATAATGCACTGACAGAGAAAGATGTATGAAAATATTTTCACTGCAGTAACGAGAATGATTGGCAATTAAATTAGAAAAGCATTGATTTGTGGATAACTTTAAACGGAACTCATTAGTTTAATCAATAAATTGCGTTAATATTATAGTTTTGATTTTAAATAACGACTTTAATAATGATCTGTCTTTTATTATTAGTGGGTAATTAGTTTCAATATTACGCAAAATAATTTTAATATATACATTTACTCTTTATTGATAGATAAAGATTGGTTAATATATATATATAGGCAATCAACATTACATGAATATTACACACAGAGCGTGCGCAATAAATGATTAGATAACTCTGCTCGACAAATAATAGCAAGCCGCACAATAATTTAGAGTTTTCAATTAGAACTAAGTTTAAGCTTGGTTATCAATACGGTATCCTATACGAAAACCAATGTGTGAAAAATAAGCCATTGCATATGTTGGTTTTTGAGAATAAAATTGCAAATTTGTGGCAAAACCATCCACGGAAGCAATAAGAGAAAAAAAACTGCTTATACTCTTTTCATTTCATCATTTATCAAAGTTGTAACTATTTGGTGCCGAACAGTCTAATATTGCTTAAATTAGGTCTGCTGTTATTTATATTTGTATTTCATCTAAAGAAACAATTTTGTATTACATTTCCGCACAATATGTTCCACTCAACTCACCTTCAAAATGCCCTATGAAATCTACCGATTTTCCGTTGTTTTAAAAATAACATTGTTTAACAAGTTTCGCATTGGGAAGTGAATGCGGTAGTCACTTCCCAATGTGAAACCCATAAATATTAAACTTATTAACATACATTCATCCTCACATTCCCCGTCGATGCCTACTAATACCATATTTCCAAGCCGACACGTATTGCTAACCTTCGATGGCTGACTGATACGACTGCGCTTTGTTCGCATTTCTGCCTGGTGAATACACGAATGCGTAATAATTCTTGGTAGAAAATGTGAAAAACGTTGTTTCCCATAATGGGCGCCGTGCTATTTTTTCTGTTCGCACGTCCGACGCCAACTTCCTTCTCATGGATGGTGGTGCTCCTTCCCCCCGCGCCTCCCGCACTACATCACCCGACATTCTTCAACAGCGCGAAAGTAATCTAATTGGTTGGCTAATCGCGAGCGTGTATGCTAAATGTTACTTGTTGAGAATGTTAATGGTATAATCGATTTAATCATGATCATTACTCGATTTGGTGCGATTAGAGTACGCTTGATGGTGCCGCCGTATTG
Source organism: Diploeciton nevermanni (assembly GCA_027575565.1). Classification (NCBI taxonomy): domain Eukaryota; kingdom Metazoa; phylum Arthropoda; class Insecta; order Coleoptera; family Staphylinidae; genus Diploeciton; species Diploeciton nevermanni. The sequence goes on along the minus strand of JAODIE010000004.1, from coordinate 3,145,932 downwards.
GAAAATTCGTAATAATGCCTTATTTAATTGTTCTACGTTGTATCTATCTTTATAGTACGATGAATTAATTAAATTGTAAATTGAAACATTTCTGCTCGAAATTTACCTTAAGCGCATCATATCTCTTATAATTGTAAAAGGCTATACTGATGTAAATTTAAAGGACTAAATTCAACCCTAAAGTTTAAAGTGATATTTGAATAATATCCTTTATCAACTTTAACAAGAAAACTTAAGAAATGCAAAGATATTCATTATTGCTTAATAAAATTTATTTTATTGTTAAGTTTTATTCACATAATGAATATTAAACACTTTGTGACCACACTCAACGATATCCAGCTAAATATTCTGAACTTATATTGTTTTAAAGTTGTTGAGAAAAATAATGATTGCGGCGCCATTGGTATTGTCGAAAAGTCTCACGCTTAATTGTTCTATTGTATTAAATAGTTGGAATTATTTTATGCCTTTCTTAAAATGGGAATATTAGATTAATCTTATTTGTGGTCGATTCTAAATATTTTGTTTGTGCAAACTACCAAATCGGATAATTCCCATCAAGCAATCAATCTTTATCACTAACTTATCATTCAATTCCATTCATTTCAAATCAATTCAACAGCCTAAAACAATAACAAATAACTAATGCCCTAACTAAATGAAACTAACCATTGTAACAAAAGTGAAACTAACTACCTACGCCATGTATGTCCAACACACATGTTTTCTGCATTTTATTGCCATTATTACCGACATGCCATAAGGGTCGACATTTGCTTTCACTGGGCCAGCAACTATGTCAAGTTTCATGCGACTCGACGATAATACACCATTATGCAAATACAACTCGCACTTTCAACCACTGCTAACAGCACAAAGTCACCACAAACCAATACAAGCCAGCCGAATGCAAAGCAAGCAGGACTAGATTTGCACTGCAGTCGTGTTCCATTGACATATGTGTGGTGTGTAATGGGTTAAAACGAAAACATTATGTTGTTTGGCAGGCGCGCGTCTTATAAAATTTGTCGCGTTCGGCCCACATACGTGCAGCGTATTGCAATTACACAACGTATGGACGCGCGTGAACTGCCAAAGCATAACACAACATAATAGTGCCTAGCAATGTATTATGACACGAAATAATCTTCAATCATCTCGTCAACCGAATCTCACATATCAACTTGTAACCTAACAACTTATCTTACAAGGTTCCAAAGTTGGTTACCTATCTCATAATATTTCATATGAAACCTTCTTCATAATACTCAATTTTATAATGACAACCTATGTTGTAGTAACCTTGGTGAATATAAATCAATTCATCTTAAATGTACGGTCAACTTACGATGAAAAAAAAATGAACTAGTTATATTGGTTGCCTAATATACACTCATAGAAAAGTGTAGTTTGTAATTTCAAAGACTACTTAATCTCCAGCTCAGTGAATATGTCGTTATAGTGCACATTTCTTGGCAGACGCTTCAACAAATTGTGAATTCAATTGAGTTTTAATTATTAATTATCTCTATACAAAGCATTCGAATTGAAAAGCATTTTGTTTTATTCATAAGCCATCCTACTGCGTCACTTCATGACAACACTCAATGATACATCATATTTGTAAAATATTAACTGGATAGCCAAACCATAGAATTACCTACATAGAATTATTTTCTTTTTCATAAAATAACCCTAGTTAAGCGTAATCATATATTTCGGTTCTCTCCAATCATTATGCCATAAATGTATTATTTCACACTCAATGAAGTAAATAATTGTAGAATAATAATAATTTTGATAAATGGTCTTGAGTATGACGGGAATAAAAAGTAAACTCGAAACAAAGGTCTGAGAAATTAAAAAATCACTATCTTAACATCCCTATATCCGCCGATGTATCGCCGATTATAATCATTTTTATTGAATATCAAGATGATATTGTCACATAAACAATACCACCTTACTTCCTAGTATGGCGCTCAGCAATTCGTGAGTAGCTCTCCTTGAAGACAATACCCTGGAGCATCGATAGCGCCCGAATGCGTGAAATTTAAACGCTCCATTGGCAATTATTCATTTGTGATTGGCATGCTTTTCGCTCGCTGAGAGACGGCCCTAGCTTATCACCTCAGGTGTAGTCATGCGCGCGATAAAAACTAACAGATATGAAACTGGCGTATCAAACCGGCATTGACGAGTGAATTCTGATTGCCAGTTGCGCTGATCAACGCGGTGCGGTCTATCATCGAGAAGCTCAAATCTCAAGTGTCTTTATTGCACTGAAAACATGGCAGGTGATCATCAGGCGGAGTTTTTGGAGAGAATCAGAGAGGAGAAGCCTTATGCTTACGTAAGTTTCCATACTAAGGCAATAGAAAGAAAAGGGAAGAAAGCGGGAACTTACCGTGCACAGAGTGATTACGGAATTCCTTACTAATGAGCATTTCTGTTTTCCAGCGCTGATACAAATTAAGCTATATGATTTACAATACTGTGGGTTCTGCTTATACAGCTCAAATAAATTTGATCTTGTCTAGGGTGCTGTTGAGATTTTGTTGCAATGCGAATAATGCGGTTGTTCGAGATAAATTCAAATCATAATCGTATTGTGTACTACCGATGATCTGCTTTCTGTTCTCGCATGTTGATTGCATGTGGGCGTGGAAGACGTATGGTAGGATTTATTTAAATGCTCAAGTCGCCTTCATAATTCTCTTAACACATAAACACTGAATATTCATTCTACTGCATGAATAATAGAAAATATTTACAAACCGACTTATAAAATATTAAACACATTATTAAAGAAACTACTAAACAGGCAGAGAAGGTATAGCTGTAGGGTTTAAGAAATGTTCTACTTAAATGTGCCTTTGTCAAATCTCCAATCTCTTCATGCCAATCAATTTTGATGATTCCAGTCCTGATCCTGGACATTATAATTAGATAGATCATTTAGATAACCACAACGTGGTCTATCATACTTTAACAAACTTGTAATCTAGGAAACGTTACGAAATATTAAACTTCTTCTTGCAGATTGATAAAAATAACGATGGCTATATTGATATCAAAGAACTGCGGGAAGCTCTGGACGTTTGCGGCTTCAAAATGCCCGCATACAAAGTGCGCGAAATGGAGGAAGAGTTCAAAAACAAGAAACGTACCAACATCGAAGGAAAACTATCCTATGATGAATTCGAGAAGCTATGCAGTGATCTGAAAGCCAACGAAGTAGCCAGCACCTTCAAACAGATGACCACTAAGAAGGAAAACCTTCTTACCGTCCATGGTACGTCCAATGCTAGTAATGAGGGCACAATGCACTCAGTACGCGTTGAAGAACAACTTGCCTTCTCCGATTGGATCAATTCTAATCTCAAACATGACAAGGACCTTGCACATTTATTGCCCATTGACGCCGAAGGGCAATTGCTGTATGAAACGGTCAAGGACGGCATTTTATTATGGTAAGTTCAATCAGTACATTCATCACCATTAACTTCAAGAGAAATGACGGATCTAATATTTGGTTATGTTGCAGTAAAGTTATCAACCACTCCTGCCCGGATACAATCGACGAGCGTACAATTAACAAGAAGAACCTCAAGCTGTATACCAAACTGGAGAACTTGACCCTAGCACTCTCCTCAGCTCAGGCTATTGGTTGTAATGTGGTCAATATTGATGCCCACAATCTAGAAAAAGGCACCCCACATTTAGTTCTAGGACTACTGTGGCAGATAATACGTATTGGCCTCTTTAATCAAATCACCCTGGAGCATTGTCCCGGCCTTACAGCATTATTGCACGATGATGAGAAGATCGAGGATTTGTTTAAACTATCCCCCGAGCAGATTCTCCTCAGATGGGTCAACTACCACCTGGAGAGATCTGGCACCAACCGGAGAATTCACAACTTTACGAATGATATCACCGATTCGGAGATCTACTCTCTATTGTTGAAGCAGATTGCTCCAGCTGATGCGGGTGTTAATACCGAAGCGTTGTTTGTAAGTAGATCTTGAAGGTTGATGTTCGAAGATCTTGTTCATGGTTTGGTAACTTTCAGGAACGTGACATGCAAAGCCGGGCGGAAATCATGCTCCAGCAAGCTGCCAAGTTGCAATGTCGCGCATTCGTGACACCAGCGGACGTCGTCAACGGCGTATACAAGCTTAACGTCGCCTTCGTAGCCAACCTGTTCAACAAGCATCCCAGTCTCGAACAGACCAACGGCACCATCGAGTTCGAGACGGTTGAGGAGACGCGAGAGGAAAAGAGTAAGTCGAGAGACATTCATATCCGCCCTGGATTCCAACATTCCAACAACGTCTCATTATCATTAGTTCGCAGACTATTTTTTATGAATCTAATCCGCTGGTTTCCTTCCTTCTCAGCTTACCGAAACTGGATCAACTCAATGGGCGTGTCGCCGCACGTGAACTGGCTGTACAGCGACCTCGCCGACGGCCTCGTAGTCTTCCAGCTGTACGATATCATCAAGCCAGGCATCGTCGACTGGAACCGCGTGCATCGTAACTTCTCCAAGTTGGGCAAGTTCATGGAGAAGCTGGAGAACTGCAACTACGCCATCGAATTGGGGAAGGATCGTCAGATTAAATTCTCTCTGGTGGGCATCGCTGGGCAGGACATTAACGATGGCAACGTCACCTTGACCTTGGCGTTGATCTGGCAGTTGATGCGAGCGTACACTTTGTCGATGCTTACGCAACTGGCGCAGAGTGGGTCGCCTATTGTAGAGAAGGAGATTGTGCAATGGTGCAACAAGAGACTCTCTAATGCCGGTAAAACGTCTTCCTTGAAAGGATTCCAGGATTCTTCCATTAGCAATGCGATTGTCATCATTGATCTTATTGACGCCATCAAACCAGGTGCCATTAGTTATGATCTTGTAAAGACTAGTGGGTCTGAAGAGGTATGCAACTTAATACACTCGCACAAAGTATAACGCCCTACGCTTTATTAATAATTTCTATCGTATTTTTGTAGGACAACTTGGCCAATGCAAAATACGCCATCAGTATGGCCCGTAAAACAGGCGCTAGAGTGTATGCCTTACCTGAGGACATTACCGAAGTGAAACCCAAGATGGTGATGACAGTCTTCGCGTGTCTTATGTCTTTGGACTATGTGCCCAACATGGATAACGTGCCCGAGCAGTAAATAACACATTTCACAAGCGCGTTTTATAAGCTTCAAAAGCATAAATTACTTAAAATTAAGCGTTTAGCGTGTAATTTTCGCAGTCTTTTTAATTGTCAACATTTACTGTGATCGATTTGTTTCCAAAACACGAAAAAAATTCCCCAGCAACGCGGACCACAAACGCATTGTCGGGTCTTTGCTGTAAAAACGCAATTGTTAATGTCTATCACACATTCATTCAGGTATTGCTAGTCCATTTTTGTTTGCAAACGTGCAATAATTGTAGCCAATCTGCGAAATTCCTAAATTCTATTGCATTGATTACGCTTGGACGTTTCTCTCCTTTACTGTATTACTGTTTGTGATTTTATGAAAATTGATGTTACTAGCTAGACATTCCAAGCGAAGCGAAAATTGAGGCAGGCAGGAAGCAAGCAATCAAGAAACAAACAAGCAAATGAAGAAAACGACAGTATGATACTGTTCCATCGTATATATATATACGCATTAATAATTTTATTTTTCAACGTTTTACTTGGTATCACTATTAAGCTTATTATTTTGTTGTAGCAGATTATTTAATGCGTTGTATATATTTGCGCACGCGCAGAGCAATTGTGAAATATGTAAAAAAATTGAGTAGCGATTATTTTAATTTGGAATATTTTCTAAAGATTTATTTATTTGGCTTCGAGGATCACTAAACCGGAAGTGCCATGACGCCGTTTTGATATCAACTTATATATTAGGTTTATTTGAAGGAATAACAATGTAGTATCATCAGAATTGATATCAGAGATTTACATCGACCACGTCAATTCCACGTAGTATTAGGTGTTTTTACGACATCGGCGGCAAAGAATTTCTACCATTTTGTATGATTTGTACGAAAGTGACATAGGTGAATCAACTACTGTAAATATTGCACTTGGAGTGAGTGCTGTATTGGCTGGCTTTGATGTAATTCGATTAATCAAATCGAGAGAAATAAAGGTATTGCAAGAAAAAATGTTATTTCGTATTCATTTGTTTGAAACGTAATTCTAACCATCTATGGCAGCAAAATAATTAATATAATAACCTTGCTATCTAGAATGTTAACAACTTACTGGATGCTAGTAATGGAGATAAATGGTGATAATACATTTGTTACACACTTTTTACATTGATAACTATACTATTGTTTGGACTTATTGTTGAAATAATTGAGATAATTGACGTAACTAAATGTCATCAACTGACAAGTCAGTGTTAGCTCTTTGGGTTGCCTATAATAAAAACTTATAAAATTTATCAAAACATCTACAAATTCAAGCGATTTATAAAGATATTAACCATTCTTGTTGTAAATTAGCATTAATTATTCATCTAATTTTTTTTCTCTGTGTAATTTTTCCTGTTTTCATGTTTACTGATAAATCTACTTGCAAACGTCATAAATAACAAACCTTAATGATTCAAACATTTAAAACAACATTTATAATCTTGACATTGTATCAATTCAAGTGAAAGGTAATTAAATAAGTAGCAACGCAGGAAATCTTCAACTAAACTGCAAATAACACTGTGGAACAGCAAATTTCCGATTAAGATGGCATTAACTGCATTCGATCAATCACAATTTTCTAAGAAAACGGGTTTTTCAAAATTTTCCCTGCACGCAACTTTTTTTTTTAATTTTGATTTTAGTGTTTTGCCGAATTTTGGTTGCAATTTGATATATTGACCCATAAGTTTCGTAATTATTGTTAGATCATT
>JAODIE010000004.1:3121242-3133905 GCA_027575565.1 Diploeciton nevermanni | reverse complement strand
GCGCACACTCGCGCCCGCAACTACTATTTGATAAAAGTGGTCCACATCTTTGTGGATATTGGCTTCTTTAATCTGTAGATCTGTATAGATCAACATCTTTAAATACTTACGACTAATCGCATAATTCCCATAATACCCATCCCCGACAGAAGAAACAGCTGACCACCATCCCTACTCAACAGTGCCACTTCAAAAAATATATAAATCGGAAACAATAAAAAATAACTCTTATACTGAAGAAGGCAACAGGCCGAAAACGTTTTACAAAGTGAATATTGGTATTATAGTGCAATTTTATCAACATATAAAATTATTTATTTTATAAGCACTCTGAAAATTATGCAACCAATTCAACGTAGTTGCTTCTTCTATTCATATGAGATATTCTCTTGATATATGCAATACACATGCCAATTATATTGACATCATCATCTTTTACCCCTCCGATATTAGAGATTAATCGCCCACCTTTTACATTTTTATATCGACCATCATTCCACCTCTCAACCATAACTAGCATATTTCTTCCTTCCAAGTATACTAAATCTGTCCAGTGATGGCTTACTTATAGCTATGACGACAGCTGGCTAACGTTCCGGCGACACATCGCACGCGGCGCTAGCATTTAATGGCAATTGAGCAAGGCGGTAACAAGCGGCGGCACGCGTTGCCGCCGTCGTCGCCGATAACAACAAGCCATGGCCGCGAAGAGGGGAAGGAAGATTGCACACGACTCGCGCGCGCCCCGCACGCGCTTTGCACGCGGCTCGTTAAATCAAACACCACAACTTCCGATGCTTCGATGACCTGCTGATCCGTTTGCTTTGTGGCGGGCACAAAATGATGATGGTAATCGCATACTGTTGAAAAATAATGGGGAAGAATGGTAAACAAGTAGAAACAATGGTATATTGAATTGGTTAATATATTAGTTTGTAGTTTATATTAAACTAATACTACGTTATCAACGTGTCTCCATGAAGATGACATTTCATATTCTTATCTTTTCCATGATTAAGACTTTTAACGTTAATTCACTTTTACTTGATTACCTGTATATGAGGTTGCATACGTTACTAAAGTAATAAATTTACTTTCTTTGGTTTATTTTAATGCCTCCGATATTGCGTGCTTTCATTTCATTAAACTATAATACTGTGTAATGTTTTTATTTCATTTTCAGACTGCCTTGTCTTTCATATGCATAAAAGGTTGCATTTATTATCTAATTCGAGTTTAATCAATTTGATGAAAAACTTGAAAAAGTCAACAATTTAGCAATTGGTTTGATATAATGATGATGCATCAAATATTTTTCCTACACTTTAGAGGTGTTTCTTTTTGTAACTTTAACAATAACAAATGATGCTCGTTGTGTGGTACGTAACAAACAATTGCAGAACAACATGTGCAAACGTAACTAACCGGAACACATTTCTTACACCCGCCTGTTTTTTACAACTGCAACTTTTACGATGGCTCATTTTGAAAAGCACAAGCAAGACATTTTATACTTGAGCGTGCTCCCAATTATTTTCGTTTTTCCTATCCGCGGATAATACCTAACAACCCAACTTGTTACTACTCGCTCACCACACATGAAGCCTTCCTTCTTTTCTTCCTCCAATCCGACTCACCTCTTTCAGCCTGCTTTAACTGAACATCTGACTCAGTGTAAGCCGCATACCCGCTGGGGATGTAAGTAGAGGTGTTTGACAGTGTTTTGGTGAGTTTGGTTAGTTGAATCTGGGCGCGTTTTCGCAACGCGCGTTTTATTATTTGCGACCTCCCTCGGGAGCCATTCAGCGCCGATTCGAGCGACGGCTTAGCGCATTCACGTTAGGGACGAGCCTATAATACGCCGAGGTCGATGCTAGGGGATGCAGCGCGCGTGGTGGCGGCGTCGCAGCCGAGCGTCTAATGTACGTTTATTGAATACTTACACTTATCCACTAACAACCACCGGCGTGTGGCGGGTCCGGGCGTGCGGCGGTCATAATTTACACCCGGTCGAGAATGGCTATCGGCGCACGAGTGTAATTGGCACTGACCGCACTCAGAGGGCATGTACAAATTGTGTCCATTTAGTGTCGAACTTATAATGTGCTAATTGAATTGATATTTTGTTTTATACATAAGTAGATTTACGAAAAGAAGAAGATTGCTCAAGAAAATTATATAATAGAAGCGTTACATCTAAGGAAATGTCAAAAAACAATTGTAATACACTGCTAGTTTACATTAGAAGAGACTTATATCAAAATAGGTTTTAATAATTATTACCTGTTTTTTTTTTGTATTAATTTTTGCAAAAAGTTGCCGAAGCAAGCCGAAGTAGAAGTTATCAGATATAACCGTAAGAGGCGCTAGGGTCGCACGTAGTCAACCTTGTTTTTCATATTGTAATTTTTACTTCACACTTGTGGTGCTTGGATTTACTAGAACAATCTTTGTAATTGTTTAATGTTACTAATTTTATAAAAGTAGTAGTTACATGACACTTCTTCATTTCTCAATAAACCTACCCAGTAAAAAATTTCAAAAATTATTTTCCGGAAAACTAAAAAAAGTTTCAGGAGTGGAATAATTGTTTTTGGAAGATGAAGACTAGGAAAAAAGACAATGTACACATTGTAACAAGCTCATTAAAAAAGGTGTTGATGAGAATTTGGTGCAAGCAAAATGTTGATTGAAAGAAATAGACTGCACAAATCTCGTTGATTTGCGCAATGAAATATTTTTTGAATGTCATCAGTTATTATGATAAAAAAACTTAACTATAACTTTTATTAAATATTTATTTATAAAACATTTTTGGCTTGTTGCATCTGTAATTATTTAAAATCTTTGAAATCAATATAGTTAAACAAATCTTTTGTTAAAATGTTACTTTTGTTTTTTTTTGTTTATTTCTTAGTAAATATGAGGTGGTAATTTTAGTAATAAAATAAACTTTTGCTATAAACTAATTAATTTACGCCTTGAATTCCTTTGACAAAATATTTTCTACATTGTTTAAGGCAGATATTCTTTTCTCGAATTTTTCTTAAATAAAGCCATATAAATTGAAAATTAAATACGTGTTAATAATTTTTGTATTATACACTTTGTCATATTTTACAATTAATAATATACTGTAGGTTGTACTAAAATTTTTGAAATTTGAATTTTGTAAGAAATTTTTGGCCTTCAATTGCTTGGTGCAAATTTAATGCAAATGTGAATCAAATAAAGTCAGTTATTTCCAGTATGTCGCACCGGATAGCAAGAAAATATAATTCAGAATATAATTGAGTAGAATATGACTGAATAATGCATGCTGGGGACGACCGCGTTGACGTCCCTTGAGAGCCACTTATCGAAACCACCAACATGACATATCCTTAAGTACGCAACACTGAATCTATTTATTGCTTGCACCTTTTCTACCAGACATCTCAATAATCCTCTCATTGTTCAACTCTGTCATTCATTATTTTTATAAAACTTTATTTCAACGCTTGCCAATTTCTAACTTGTTGCGTTGAAGTAAATGAATATTAAACACTTCGTAACCACACGTAATGATACTCAAAATTTGGTAAATATATCTAACAAACAATTTTAAAGTAAATGTTTTTAAACCTCGCTAATTGAGTTTGTTTGATGAAGATCAAATTGGTAAAATTAGGATTATAATGTTTATAAGAAATTTTTAAAATGGCCAACTTAAAAAGTATTGAGTTTGAGTTTGCTTTCTGACCGGAATATTTAAAAAATTATGTTTTGAAACATCTTAAGAAATTCTTACAAGTTATATGTACACAAATTATATTTTATTTCAATATTTACATTGTAGAACACAATTGCCAAGCAACTATTATTTTGATGTAACGGTTCGGTTGGATCAGCCTGGCTTATGTCGTGCAACGATCTGCTTGAGTAGCTGTAGTGGAGGATGAAGATGTTTTTGAGATGGATCGGACACCACTTCAGTCCTTAGACATGTTGACCAAAGACATTTCACAATCTGAATGATATTACATCATCAGTCGGTAATAAGTAATAGGTATATTTTTATAATACTGTTCATTGCATCCCAGTCTCTACTCCTCACATAAACAAAATTGTCATATGCATAGGATAACGAAAACAAGTCACACATGCACATGTACAATTATAATTTTTGCAAAAATGAGTAAATATCAAAATTCAATTTTTTTTACTAAAAATAGTTTAATTCAAAAACTAAATGCGTAAAGAAAATTGGTCAACTCATACTTGATCGAGTGAACATACTTTCATTTCATTCCAATTGTATATTTGTTACTCGGAATATGTGTTCACATCAGCGTCTGCACTTTTTCACAAATTCTCACTTTGAGAATTTTTGAACTATTAAAGATAAAAAATCTCTTCACTATCTATTCACGAATTGTTATTGAAGACAACTAAATGATCTAACAATAATTACGGAAGTTATGAGACTATATATATATATATATATCAAATTGTAACCAAAATTTGGTCAAACAATAAAATTAAAAACAAAAAAGACAATTCAAAAATCTTGAAAATCTTGTTTTCTTAGAAAATTATAATTGATTAAATGCCGTTAATTCCATCTCACAATCTTATTAGCATGTGACCTGTGCGCAATACAATATTTCAAAATAAAGCTTTTCTATGAAATAGTAACAGGGTAAGATAAAGATAAAAAAATTGCAAAATATAAAAAAAAAAACAACAAGAATAAACGTGCCCAATTTGTTTACGACTCTGCAATTAAAATATTAAATTTGTTTTGAAGCGTACTGTGGCAGACTGTGTGTGTTCTGCACTTTATTATACTACAACAATTACCATGGTTATTAGCTCTTATTGAGAGAGTGAATTCAATTTATTATGGAAGTGTTTAATTATGTAAAATTATGTATTTACAGTCATCAAACCAATTTGACATATGGTATTAAACTTTCGGGCCGTGCATGCAAATATAACTAGGTAATTATTCAGCGATGCTAATCAAAAGTTCTACGAGTGATCACTAGTGCTTGGTAGTTTGTCTCAAACTAATCCATACACAAAGATATCAAGGTGTCAATGGCTGTGGATGTCATCAGAAATAGAAGTAGCGTACATAATACCAAGCTCCAAAATCACAGCAACATAATGTTGTACTTACTACTTGAACAACGAACTTCTAGAAGACTGGAGAGAAACTGGTCTATTGATGTGCTAGATGATTATTAAAACTAATATAAACTGGTTTTAATATTGCAAAATGCTAATAAATAAATCAGAAATAATTTGTTTTTATCTCAATTAAATTTAAGCAAATAATATTAAAACACTTTTGTTAGTTCATAAAAAAAATATTTTTTAAACAAACCTAAAACAATTGTTTGTAATAACATTGAAAGTTGAATAAAAAATAAACAATTTTTTTGTATTTTCTTGTTTCAAAATAATATTTGATAGTATATAAAATAATAGGTATTTGAAATGATAGATTTTATTTATAACAACACTTATTTTTATATTTTTCAATATCTTTTATTGAACCAAGCAATATATTCCTGCATCTCATACTCCATTCTTGCCGTCATTGGATTGGCGAATGCGCCGGGCTAGAAACCAACTGGCGCGTCCATTTCAAACCCTAAGTTGTGATTGGCGGCGGTTGGTGTGCAACGTCGGGCGTCCCGACGTAGTGCGGGCGGAGCGTCGCGACGCGCATTGCACCCCGCCGACAAGTTTGCAAGCCTTATTATCGTTTGACGAGTGACCGCATCAACATCCCCTAATATCGCGGATCCCCTAATTTTTATTCTACGACAGTGACGTGAAGTGTATAGTGATTACGGATAGTGAATTTATTGGAAAATGTATGTTCTCTTTGTACTATGTGCTTGTGTATTGTTGATAAAAGTGATTTTTCAGGGGTGAACAACAAATTAAACCTAAGAATACTGCACCAGCATCACCTTCATTGCCACGCGGTGAATTGACAAGCAAACCTAACCAGGTACTTAACTCCATTTGAGATTCATTTGCTTTCCCAAGACTAAAACAAACCTTCTCTTAGGTTGGCACTGTTATCCTCTATGGCATCCCAATAGTCTCCCTTGTCATTGAAAACATCGAACGCCTGTGCCTCGCACAAATCTCCAACACCCTCCTGAAACAATTCAGCTACAATGAGATCCACAACCGACGCGTTGCACTCGGCATAACCTGCGTGCAATGCACGCCAGTTCAATTGGAGATCCTTCGGCGTGCAGGTGCAATGCCAGTCTCTTCCCGTCGCTGCGGTATGATCACCCGGCGGGAAGCTGAACGCCTTTGTAAAAGCTTCTTAGGTGACAATGCTCCTCCACGCCTTCCCGACGACTTTGCCTTCTCCGTTCACCATGAATGCGCCTGGGGTTGCCGCGGGTCCTTTCTCCCATCTCGCTACAACTCCTCCAGGGCCAAATGTATCAAATGCTCAATGTGTGGTCTCTTCTTCTCTCCCAACAAATTCATATTTCACTCGCATCGGCTTACTGCTACTGATAAGTACGTCCAGCCAGATGCAGCCAACTTCAACTCCTGGCGGCGGCACATGAAGCTCAGCGGCAGCCCCCCTGACGAAGTGGTCTTTGCTTGGGAGGATGTCAAGGCAATGTTTAATGGTGGCACCAGGAAGAGGATGCTGGCGAATTCAGTTGTGTCATCAAGACCAGCTAAACAGATGAAGGCTACTGCTGTTGAAACGCCTACTGCGCCGCAACCAGTTGTGCCTGCTCCAAGATTACCAGCAGCTCCCGAGCTACCATTGCCAATTTCCAGGGTTGCAATGGATTTTATTTATAATAAACCATTTGCGTTCTCTTCCTACGGGTCTTTTCCTTGGTTGAAAAGAAATCCGATTTTGTTCCCGCATGAAAATCCTTTCTTTCCGATAGACAAGTCGTACCAGAGTGCTTTTAGGCCAGTGCATCAAGTAGAGGAACCGGTTGTTACGAAAGAAGATCAAGAGCAAGAACAGGAGCAGAGTGATGATGATGATGATGATGAAGTGGATATTGAGACAACTGATGATAAGACGGATGTAACTGGTCATGGGAGTTGGAGTCCTAAGTCAGAGACAAAGGTAAGTCAAATGTTTTCTTGTTGACCCAAACATCCAAGAACGATACAAAACAAAATCAAACATAAATAAATAATTACTACGTGTTGAAGTTTTTTTTAAATTCTAATCTAAATTAGATAGTGTATCATCAGCGCCACCATTTGACAGTTCTCTAATATCTTATTTATATCCGGTAATAACTACCAAATTCTAAATCCCAAACACGAATGCTTATTTACAGTTTCTATAAGATTATTATTAATATAAAAAAGGTGTGCACTCTTTAGTCTCTGTTTTTGAGGTAACTTCTGGCTTGTTAGAGGCATAATCTTTAGAGTTTTTTTTTTGGGGTGACTAAATTAATAAAGACTGATAAAGGTGAAAGGGGCATCGGGGAAAAACAAGAAAATAAAATGCGAGGGCATTTTTTTCTTTTAATAACTAGTAACTTAATTCTCAATATTATTTGAAAACTGATTCATAACCAAATTGATGTGATTGTCATGACCAACACAACTTCATAAGCATAAATAATGCAAATGTAATTTTGATTAAGTGCATCACGAGTATTTCAGCACTCTGCCTCCGCAAAGTGTTTGCATTTAATCATATTAAAAGCATAAAAGGCTGTAAAGGTGGCCCACCCACCAGCGCGATGTTGTTGTGTTTGCGCGCGCGCTTAAACACAAACACTTCAGTATTGAGTTACATTTGATTAAAAAGACGCGCGCTTTAATCGAACTTATCGAAGGAAGACACACACATCATCTGCTCAGTCTATATATTGACGATTTAGTAGTAGCACGCTGATTCACTGCGATACTTGATTGAGAATTTAATGCTGCTTAATACATTTGTGTGCATGTAGACTTATTTATTTCTTATTTTTCTATTGGTTTCAATTGTCATAAGGTATTATGGTTTATAGGTTAGATTAGGCCATATTTTGTGAGACAGGAAAGGTTTCATGGAACTATTTAGATTACCATCGAATCACAGCGTGCAGTGCTCTAACTGATCGATAGTAATGAATAATAAATTACGCTGCTATTGTTATGCGAAAGTGTGTTGTAGCAATTAATGCTGCTATCAGCGACGATTTTTAATCCAGAGCTTTCAAATAGAGCAAATTCAAGCCTTCACCTTTATTACTGCATAATAATCACAAACTGGAGATTGAAAAAAATGTATTTGAAGCACAATTTTCTTATTTAAACATAATGAACAATTGTAGTGTTGTAATAGCAAAAGTGAAAAATACTAGGTTATGATTAATATATTCAACTCATTGCAAAACTTTAAAACTTTTAAAATTTTAAATCGAACTACATTTGTTGCATTTTCACTTATCATAGAGTTCTTAGTATCATCAAAAATTCCAATACACTTATATCAAATATTGTTGAAAAAAATTCTAGGTGCTCAAGGACACTATATATATATATATATATATATATATACTGCACTTTTTCACTGTTATGGGACAATATATCAAATCGCAACCAAAATTCAAAAATCAAAATTAAAAAAAAATGATTCGAAAATTTTGAAAAACCTTTTTTGTTTTAGAAAATTGTGATCGATCGAATGCACTTAATGCCATCTCAATCGGACAATTTGCTGTTCCACAGTTTGTTTTGCAATTACTTGTAATGTGTTCGTCAAATCTGGCCAAAATCGTCTCGAGTTGCTGGTTCGCGCAAGCGAAAAAAGCCTCGAGTGCAAAGGGTTAATATTAAATTCATTAAATTGATAAAACTTTACTATAACACTTACTTTTAGTTACTTGGTAAAACGTTTTCGGCATGTTGCCCTCTTCAGTATCTTAGGCCTTCTGCCAAGAACAGTTCAAATATATTGTATGTTTTTGTTCTTTTTTAACAAAATATATGACGCACTTTATTATCAACACCAAATTGTTTTCAACCAATGTAGTTTAATGCCATCTGTGGAAATACTTCACTACTAATTCGTTTATCCATTTTGTTTACTTACATAACAATATTGTAATGTTGATAAAACAGGCAACATACCTTCAACGTTCTACCAAGTGACTAAATGTGAGTGTATAAAACTTCACTTTTATCAACATAATGAATCTCAAAGACTTCGTAATCACACTCAACAATACTCTAATATTAAATTACAACACTTCTCTAGAAAAACTCTACAAGTCGAATGTTAGGTTATGTGAGCATAGTAAATGTGTCAAGCGCCTTCAATCTTGTTTTAAAACAGAACTCGCTTGATAATACGGTTTTAAAAGGTTAAAAATTGTTTTTAGAGTTTCAATTATTTAAAACATTCACTTTTCATGTTCATGAATTACTTTCATTAGTTACGACTGGACTCATACTTTTATATATAAAGTTAGAAATCTTTTAAAACCATTCTAGTAATTAAGCAATGTGATATTAAAGTTTAGTTATTTTACATTACACTGTGCATCTTATTTCATATGATAGGCAACACTCTTTACTGTGTATTTAAGTTTACAAAGCTTTTATTCAAATGTGCTCTGTTTTAGGTTTACATAAATGAGTAAACCTAAAACAGAGCACATTTGAATAAAAGCTTTGTAAACTTAAATGAAGCTTGCAATGAAGCGTTCAAATTTGTTAATAAAATCCACCACACAATCTGTTTCCTAATTCTTATTTTACTGTGTCTTTTTGGAGCGATAACAGATGGCACTACAACAGTTGTATTTATTTTTATGAAATAAACACTATGCTAAATTATCTAATAAATATTATTAGGTTTAGGAGATAATATGTCAAGTATAATCAACTATGCTAGGCTGATGATAAAAGATGCGCAACGCATGGCAGTAAACTCGCAGTGTCTGTGCAGACAGTAGTTATCTACCATAAGTTTCATTTAATTTCAGGCTTGAATAATGTCTGCTTTAATTTTCGCGGCGCTCGTAAAGGGCAATCGCTGGCATTTGCGTCAAATGTCTCTCACGCCCGGCTGGCAATGTTTGGTAATCGGAGCAGGGCGTTCGTGCGAGCAAACGAATGTTTTTCTCTCCTGGCCTGCAAAAAAAACAACCCGGAAAAAATCACTCGATTAAAATGCGCAAAGGTGCTGCCAATTAAAACTTTTCTCCCAATGTGCGAAACTACGCCAAGTGATTTGTGACTCAGTAGTGAGTGAACTGTTTTATAAATTACCTTCTACGTTGATCAACATTGAGTGAACGAAATAAAAATTCAAGCCGAATATAATCAGAGTGGCGAAGAATGGACGAGGAATGGAATTAGGAGGGAATTGGAGAGTCAACAATGAATGTATTTTATTTCCGAATGTTAGCGCAGCGAAGAAAGTGCGGCGGCGCATGTTATAACATAATTGAAAAGTGCAAACAAGAGTCGCGCATAATACGCGCGCGCGCCCGCGATTCTTGCTTGTAAATTAAAAGCAATTAAAGTGAATACGTCGGCACAATGCGCGGATCCGAGGGCGTTTGTTTAACCCGACAATGGATTAAAATTACTACAATTCTATGGGCAGGTATGAATAATTAAGGGATCGACTTTGATGCAGACAATGCGTCTGCATTTTGTCCTCTTCGGATACTCTCGTTTGCTCCATATACAGGATATTGCAAACGGACTGCTATCGCCTCATTGATTTGAGACTGGTTATTGACATATCACAGATTTTGAGTAATTCTTGCAGTATGGATGATGATAAATCATCCCAAAAAATTCATTATTTTCACAATTGTGATATATTTTAGCTTAAATAAAAACTATAAGCCGTTCTTTCTTTCTCTTCAAATTGATATCCATAAATTGAAGCTTAAACTATTTTTTTAGACAAAAAAATTAGCTCAATAAATAAATCAGGTATTAGACTTTATATTGTTACTTTAACTTAATAGCTGCTAAAAGAATGATCTTGATATATTTATCAAAATTAAACATAACAGAAACAGATAACAGAAAGTTCATGATATTAACCATGTAATGCAATTTGAATGATGTTTCTAGCACTATTAGTTTAGAACAGTTTATGTAGAGAAGAAGAAAGAAACCTTTAAACTACTTTAGTTTAGACAATAGAGACGTTATCACCCTGTATTTGAACTTTGAATGCGTTGGATCCCTCCTCCTCTAATCCCCGTTGAAAAATTAATACCTCAAACATTGACATCATTCATCCCCATCATCAAATACGCAAACAATCCTTCGATGGAGTTATCATATTTATCGGCCGCCACATTAATTCGTCGTCACTCCTCATCTCACATTGCAGGATAATCCACAATTGAAACACATTGCCAGCCGCCGTAAACGTAAACACGTAAACGTGTAGATAATGGCAATCTTTCTCTCGAAATCGGCGTCGTTCCGTCCAGATTACCACTTGCGCGCCGCCGCCTTCATACGCGAAACGAGCCAAGACAAACATTTAACTCTCGGAATGGCCGCCCGTTATCCGTCGTACGTGCCGATATAAAAAAAGCAATCATGTACGAAATCAGCGTCGGATGTGTATCGAGTGCTGTTCGGATGTCGCCGTCGGGACGCATTTGTCGTCGCGCCGCCCGGGGAATACGAACTCATTTAACTTGGAATGTGTATTTATTTTATTATACTCGCAACTAATGGTGTAGCACAACACTTTCTAACATCTTCACGGGCGAGACGTGTGACTTGTACATGGATTGAGAGACTGGGTTCAATCGGGAGCAGGCAGGCAGACGGGCGGAGATATTTAATTTAAATAAAAATTCGCTGCTTGTTTCACTTGGCGCTGCGCTTCGTGATTCACCCTCGCGAATTGCTCGTTTTAGCGACGTCGCTTGGCCTTTGTGCTAAATACATTTCATGAATACTAAATGAGCCACTCGAAAAAGTTAATTTGTTTTATTTATCTTAGTTGTAAGTAATTATTTAGCGAAGGCTCAACGAGCGTAATTACAATCTAAATATCTTCAGACAAAAATATACCTACTCCTAATAAGTAATGTGTTTAAAGCTTGATGAGTGAAGACTTTTGTTTAAAAAACCTGATTTCTGGTAACGATATTAATTCGGCCTGCTTCAATATCTTTGACAATTCCTCAATATTAATAATATCGACACTATTTTTTTCCCAAAATCATTGTTTTTTAGGCAGTGTTTTCTTTCTAATTATTCACATATTAATCATGCTAAGAAACTGGTGATACCGCCAGTGAAACAAATCTTAAAAGCACAATTAGAATTCAGTTTGTTGATTAAATGCAATTATAACACTTACTAAAATTCACTTGATAAAACGTTTTCCGCAAACGTTGTCGGCCTTCTTCAATATAGGCCTTGTTTACGATTTTTTCTAATTTACATAGTTTTTCATTTAGTTGAATTGAGGGTGAGTGAGGTGGTCAATTGTTGCTTCTGTCGGGGTCATTAAGGAGTTTTGGATTATTTAGTTTATGTTTATAGATCTGAAGGCTCTCTTTAATTTCTAAATGCCTATATTATTATTATTATTAATTTTGATGACAGTGTCAGCTGTCATCCTCGCAATGTGAGCGAATACCTAGTCCAACTGCTCGCACAAAAGGAGGCCAA
>JAODIE010000004.1:3004838-3121142 GCA_027575565.1 Diploeciton nevermanni | reverse complement strand
AATATAATATAATATAATATAATATAATATAATATAATATAATATAATATAATATAATATAATATAATATAATATAATATAATATAATATAATATAATATAATATAATATAATATAATAAATAATAAATAATAAATTCTATTTTTGGTTTCCAGGAATAATTAATTCCTTAATTCCTTTAGTTTGATAAGAGAGAATTAATAAATGGAATGTTTGTAGTCAACTAACCAAACTGAAAGGTGTAAATAAGAAAAAACTGTAAACATTTTTTAACACTCACATATATTTTAACCTGTGACCTGACAAAAGAAGCATCTAGCATATAATAATAATAATAATAAAGACAACTAATAGAGCATTGAGGAGAGATAAATCAGGTTGACTTATAGTTGAAGGGAATTTTTTAGAAAGGGTAGGGTGATGGTAAACTGACGTTTTATATTTTGCTTTGCATTTGTTTTAAATCTTATTTATAAACATACTAAATGCAAGCATATATAAGTAATTATATTATCAGAAATATAACAATTATATCAAATATAGATCCTCAGATAAATTGAACTGTACTTTTCTTATCAATAGATACTCTAAACAACAAATTTATGAAAATGAGTTAACTTGGACTTGGACAAGCATGGACAATAAACGTAACAGAAAAGTCGAAGCTAATATAATAATGGATAAAATTAAGATCGAAGAAATTCGAAGACAAATGGAAGTTGAAACTAAAATATTAAACCGAATAGAGGAAAAACAGCTGAGCTGGTATGGTCATATGCAAAGAATGGAAGAGACAAGAATACCAAGGCCCAGGAAAAATGGGAACGACCAAACCAGTGAAGGGATGGAGAAGAGATTTGAAAAAAATGCGGAAAACGACGCACGCCGTAAACGCCCGAAAGAAAAAGACTTAATAAAATCTGCAATACCCTAACTACTCAAAATCCTTGTGGTAAATTAAAACCTTATAATTTTGTTTAGTTCTTTTCTTTTCGTCTAAACAAGGGCGCACAGTACACATACTCTACTAATCTAATATGACACTAATAAAGTTCACCTAACAAATTTTAAACTTATGCCGTCCGATCAGACAAGCAATTGCATGTTCGAGGTGAAGGACAACAACCTAGCGGCCATCCTTGTGCAGTCATTTGTTATAACACCCACATCTACCGATGCACTTGATTTCCAACTTGGAACATTGAAAGAAACCTTGTCCTTTTATCACATTGCCAAATATTTGACAATCAATGAGCATCATTTTTGTTATTATTTAAAATAGATTATAGTGAATTTAAGCGACTAAAGTAATATTTTTAAAGATTTTTTTTAAATTTAAAGTTTTAATTCCTACTCTATATTTCTAGGTATTATAGAGTTATATCAATAGATTCCTTGGGTACCCACGAACAAAATCTACCTTAAGGTAAGTTTCGTTAATTTTGTTACAACTTTCGGAATTTGTGCGCATTGTATCGGACCGCAATAAAATACTGTACGGTGGAATACTAATTTGGTTGGTTAGTGAACATGTTTGTCCTACTGCAGTACACAAACAATCGATAAATTGTCTTTCGGTAAACATGTTAATGCTATGATATGAAATGTGTTGTAATAGGATAATAAAAGAGAGTTGAACTCATTTCTATATGAATGAGTACTATAATGTTGCATGAAGGGAAATAAGAATGAAGTAGTATGAATATCATATTACTTCCGTAAAAATGAATTAAAAAATCTGGAAACTAAATAAATACTAGTGTCGTATTAGGCAACTTATACTTAATCAAGTGAACATACCTTTATAACACTGCAAATGTATATTTCTTCGGAATATGCGTTCATAGTAGCGTCTGTATTTTTTCATAAAAAGTCACTTTGATAATTTCCAACTTTGAAACTATTAATGATAGACACATTTCTTCAGTATCTATTCACAAATGGTTATTGAAAACAGCTAACAGATCTAACAATAATTACGGAACTTATGGGACAATATATCAAATTGCAATCAAAATTCAGTCAATCACTAAAATCGAAATTAAAAGAAAACGCTTTCTTAGAACATCAGTGCCGTTAGTGTTATTTTAATCGGAAAATTGCTGTTCCACAATGTAATGAAGTAACCAATTCCAATTGGTTTCTTCTATCTAAGATAGATATTATTTATTAACATAGCGGAATATGTTTATAACATTTTAATAAATTTCTGCTTTCCTGCATAGCCTTTTCATTAAATAAATCAAAAGAAGTCTACTCTTTATATAATAGTATTTCAACAAGTTTAGAATATTGTTAAGTGTGTTTACAAATTATTTAATATTCATTATAACAATTACTTATTATTAATTTAGAGTATTGTTGAGTATAACACGAAAATACACTTGATAAAACGTTTTCGGTATCTTACCTTCTTCAGAATCAGGTTTGTTTAATATTTTATCTGTTTATATGCCTTGTTGCTGGGAAAATTTGGGTTACCAGCACAATAACCACCCAAAACAACATAAAATTGCATATTTCAGATTCACTTTCCATTGCCTTCTCAACAATAGAACAGCCTAATCAAATAAAATTTAAAAAATTGCTAAAAATAGCTAAAATATGCAACACAATAAAACACAAAACCTAAACACATCTCATCTCATCTCATGAAACAAAATATCTAACAATGATAATAATAATATATTTTATACAAGGCATATACATCGACCAACGGTCCTTCAGCCATAGAAACAGTAATTAATGAAATCTCTCCTTACAAAATAACAACAAAATAAAATGAAAACAATAATACTTATAATAATATGCTTCCCGTCAATCGAGTAGAAGTTTTCGAATGTGTAAAATAAGCGGTTCCTGAGGACTTGAGGAAGTGTAGAAATTGGGTAGGATCTTTCTAGAGACGTTATATCTAACATTCATGTACACGGGCCATAATATCCACTAAATAATATAAATATTCCGAAAATTAAATTAATAAACCCACTAATTCAAATTAACTTGCAACTCCTGTCTATTATCTTATAAACAAAGAAACAAATTATTCCCTCTTTATCAACCACCTAATAGAACAGTCATATGCTGGTAACAACATAAATTCAATACTAACAGTATCAAACAATAAGAAAGCATTCAAATTTACAAACCTAAAGTCAAATACCCAAAACTTCTAAATAAACACACCCAATCGCACTTTGCTACAATCCATATAAACACAGATAAAATATTAACTAAACCTTATGCTGAAACAAGCCACACACGCTCTACAAATTACTATTTAGTAGGTGAATCATTGCAATGATTTACTTACACTGATTACAGAATAATAAAGATATGGCAGCAAGAAAGAACTCATTTCGTAAAAAAATCTTAATTGATTATATTAAAAATGTTATCAATCATTTGTGTGAAAAAGATTTCGCGGTTCCATGAAAAAAAGAAAATTCAGAAAAATGCTTACAACATTTTTTAACACCTACCGAAGTAGATGGTCTAAATCTTTTATGTCTGAGGTGAAATGTTATACTTATTTTGTCATCAATTTGATCTCACAAACTGTGTGAGATTTTAACAGCATCTCACATACTTTTGTAGGTGAATATAAGAGCATCACAATGCAGACCCACTTAATTCCTGCTATTTGAATCTTTGCCGACATTGTTTGAATCCGCTGCATCATCATGAACGTACCAACTCTCGCCGGCGGCCGGTAAACCGGACAATCCTTTTTTGTGGACTACTGCGGCCGAAATCTACCTAAATCACACCAATTCTACACTCTCGATGCCGAAAAAGTCAACAATTCCCGGAAACTATTCATACAAATTCCTCATCATACACAATTTTTATTCGTTATAAGTAAACCAATTCCAACTTTATATTTACTCGTCATTCATCTTGTTTATCCTAATACTGTGTACCTACGGGTACATAGTGGACCAATGTTAAACTTGTTGATTTGATAACATCCCTCCTGGTCAGAATATGTTTTGATTGAATTCCTCTCAATTTATTCTAAGACCCACTCTATTGCATCATCTTCTCTCAAATCATCTCAGGTGTTTTGATCAATTGGAAACGTAAACAACTCTTCTGCTTACTAATCAATTATATTTGCTACTTGCAACAAATGATTGGCATACACTGTTTGACTTAAAGTAGCTAAAAATTCCTCTTAAATTCAAGGATGTAAACCATTTTTTCCTTGATGCTTCGGTTGATTTTTAGTTTAACCCAAAGTTTGCGCTCAAATAAAGTGAAATAATTGTATATTTTTTCAATAAATAGGTATTCTTGGTGGTTAATATATCATATTAACAAAAAGAATAAACATTTATGTTGCTCTAGAGGATACAAAAATAGCTTCGATCGCACGCATTAAAATTGGCTAAAACTGTGCAAATTAAAGCATCCTGTGAATATATCTTAGGGTTGTTTTGAAATATTTTAGATACTAAATATTAATGAAATGTGCGCTAGAATTTTCCAATTGTTAGATGTTAAAAATCTCATGTTTTGGATTATCTCTCAATTGGTTGCAATCTTTTACGAATAGATAGAACCAAGTACTTAAGTCATTATTTTAAAAGCCTATAAAACCTTACTTTCTCCAAAATACTTCTTAGTGTCATTCTCCTCTCAACACTTTGTCTATTATCCTAATAAATTCAGCCGTAACTGTTCTATTTCATTCATCTGCTTGTTATACGACGCTTACATTCACTTTGTTCCTTCTATAAATAGCACGCCAATGAGCAAATGCTTCAATTACTCTAAATAGAAAGAGGATGTGATTTGGCTATGCCCTGAACTTCTACGCACAATAACATCCATGGCAACCTAGTGCAATAAATTAATTCGAACTTACCAGGTCTTATTATTGATCTAGACGGTGAAATTCGTCTATAATTTGAACCATCGGCAGTGTGATCTGAAATAGACAACATCCAAAGTAACAAATTAAAAGTTAATAGAAGATGTTAGGCAACTTTATGAACTTGCGCAACTTAAATGTTTGCAATCTATTTATAATGTACCTGAACTTCGTAGAATTGGATGGTATGTTGATGACAAAACGGGCGCGTTCATGAAAACAAGAGGTGTCGCTGTATCTAAACAAATAAACTCAGTTTAATCCACACCCTTGTTTGCGTTAGGTTTTGTTTAACTTACTATGAACAATTGTAACTGGCTTGATTTCATCATCTACGGACTCGAAGATAACTGCAAATCATTAAAGTTAGTTAATTAACAAGTTAATGAATTAAGACCTACTCACAGGTTTCATCCTCCATCTTCTTCTTAATGCCTTCCAACTCTTTCCTCTTGATGAAATGCCCGCGGAAGAATTCATACCCATCTCTGGGAGCATATTCCGAATTATCCACATAATCGTGACACGTCCACCTTCCTCTCCTGAAAGGATGAATACTCTCTACCTTCACCACCTGGAATCTACCAATAAAGCGTCCCGGAGAAGGCATATGCGCATTCGTAGACGGTGATGCCTGCTGCTTGCTGATAATTTGAATAGGACTAGATCTATTCGACGTGGCAGTATTTAGACTATGGATCACTGCTTGTTGCGCAAGAAAGTCATCCGTGCTGGACATCACTGCATTCACGCACCGCTTTAAAATAATCTCCTCACAAGCGCAGTAATCCACGTCTTCGGTATATTGGGAGTAGGAGGTATCTTCCGAGTAGCTCGGGGTTTCAATATCGGTTTGTCTGGAAAACTCTTCACCACTATCATCCGCTGGGGAATCCGGTTCTATTCTACTGACACCTGTTACCACAAACGACGCCGAGGAGGCAGATGATGCTAACGTGGGTTTCTTGCTGTGATGATGTGCGTGCGGGTGAGCGTGCAGCGGTGGGAGGTTGGAGGGCCGGTGGCCCACGTGTCCGCCGACAATCTCTACCGCCGGCTCAATACGCATCGTTTCAGTCGTCGTGCGTTGGATTACGCGTGTTGGAATATGCCTTCTACGCGGTAGCATGTTTGATTATGATTATTTATAACGTTGTAGATTGGACATTCAGTGATGCGTACGTTGCTAGACGCGTGATTACACGCTGATTACGCTGTGATACCGCACATTTTATGCGACCAAATTGATCACTCACTAAAATTTTAATCACTTCTCACCGATTAGTGAAATCACCACAACGGTGTGCCATTTATTCAAAGTCCTAAGCTATCAGGATTTAGTAGAAATGTTAGGCAAAGACAAATTGTCCACGAACGTATTAAGATTTCTTAGGTGGTAGTGGCAGGCTCAAGAACCAATAACACAGTGTCCTTGCCAGCAGTAAATATTTTAGCGATTTCTCTCCCCCGGTGCAAATGCGGCTTGCGGCGAGAACGACCTCGAGAATATGCCGGCTGGCTGAACATGTGGGGGCGGCTGGCAACAAAAAAACCCTAAACCGCCTCTTGCGCAGGCGACGAATCCCGCGAAATTCAAAAAATAGATGCTATTAACCCAAAGGACAACTTAAGCCAACTACAAGCAACAGAAATAAAACTATAGAGCTTAGAAAGTTGTGAAATATAGAAATAGATAAGAAACAAAAGAGATTATTCTAATCTTAAGTCATTAACAAACTTAAAATTAACTAAAAATAGTTTTAACTATTTTCTGAGATGTTATAAAGAGCTTATTTTATGTTTAAACGTTAAAACGTCAGGTGCAAACTATTCAAAATGGACGAAACAAAAGATATTAAAGTTGAACCTCTTACAACCCAATATAGTTTCTTTTTGATAAATAAAAACTTACTCATGTTAAAGCTAACTTTGTTCTTTTTATACGGCGGTAAGTATACCATTCAACAACATTCAATAAAATAATAAACCACATTACTCCACAGCAAATTCATCTTTAATCCCATACCTTACTATCCATATGCAGAGCATTGGTCTCACCGTGGAACAAATCAGCATCGTCTATCTAACCTTACCTTTAACAACCTTCCTAACACCCCCTCTAACAGGCCTCCTAATAGATAAATTTGGCAAGTATAAACCTGTAGTCATAATATCCTTTCTCCTCACTGCATTTATCCACCATGGCTTATTTATAATTCCTCATCAAGAACTCCCAAGTGTTATGCCGCCATCCTATGTAATGAAACATCCTAAAGGAGATATTGAAGTATGGTGGAGCCCATGTCCGAGTAGAGAATGTCCCGACAATGAAGAATGGATTATCACCCTTGATGAATGCAAAAATCACTGTACATTGAAAACACCCTACTTGATGACACCAGCTAGAAAAAGAACTGCTAATATCACCCATATTAAAAAGTACATAATCATTTAATCTAATCAATTTGTAGTTGCTTTTCTAAATCTTGAATATATTTCCAGACCGGGGCCAATTACGTTGCTGCTAGATATGCATCCTGACCTGGGTGATCCTACCGAGATCTTCGGATTGGATATAGAGCAGTCCCAAAATGAGATATTTAACTTTAAGAAGAGATTCAATGAGGAGCTATTGAGAAAATCAGGTGTTAACTTTACAGAGTTAGATAAAAGTGATTTACGCTGTGGGGGAATTGTTCTTCCTACAAAAACCAGTTCCCAATCTAAGATATCTAGTTATTTCACCAAGAAATGCATGGTGCAGGAATGTAGGTTTATTTTTGGAGGTCCTGAAGTATGTCCGCCGGATTATAAAGAAAGTGACAACAAAACCTTCTGGACCTACTTTGTTCTTCGCTTCGTTGGAAGTATTGCAATGACTGCAGGTATCACCATAATAGACCCAATTGCCCTTACCATGATTGAGAAGTACGGCGGGGACTTTGGAAAAGAGAAACTCTTCTCTAGCCTGGGCATGGCTCTGTTTTCACCCATAACTGGTTTCCTTATTGATGTAAGCAGTAATAGAAAGGGTTACACTGATTACTCCCCAGCATTCTACACATATGATATATTACTAGTGATATCCGCAATTGCAGTATATTTAATGCCCTTGGGTAGTAAATTACCAGCTGATAATATCTTTAAAGACCTCGTGAGCATTTTCAAGATACCCAGCGTACTAATCTTCATTGTTTTCATGTTCTTCCTTGGTAATCCATGGGGTTTCATAGAGAACTATCTCTTCTTGTACCTGAAGGAACTAGGGACGCCTAATTATCTTCTAGGCGTGACTGTTACAGTGGGTACAATAAGTTCCATTCCATTCCTGTATGGTGCCGATAGGATAACAAAAAAACTGGGACACATTAACATAATTATTCTGGCGTTCTTTGCACATGCAGCGCGTTTAATGGGATATAGTTTCATCGAGTACGTTACAACCCTCACAAACTTTACACTAAAGTTTCCTCTTTACTAGCGGAAATTACCGTTTCAGGAGTGCTTGGTGGTGTTTTCCATTTGAAGCGATGGAATCTCTCTCTGTGCACCTGATGTGGGTTGCTGCAGCAACATACTGCGCAATTATAGCCCCAAAAGGCTTGTTGGCGACCCTCATCGGAGTCATCGCAATGGCACATTTTAGCATAGGACGCGGAAGTGGGAGTTACATCGGAGGGATATTGATTTCAGAGTATGGAATCCGCGAAGCATTTAGAATCATGGGATGTGCTGTTATCATATGCGGGGTGGTATATGGATTCCTCCACATTTGCTGGTTAAGAAACATTGATATAAATGACGCGGACAGCGTAGACGAAGGTTCGATTAGAAGAGGTGAAAGGAGCTGGCTATAATATGATTGATGTTATTTCAGAGAATGATCTACCCAATGCTAAGGAGGCCAATGAGCCAAAAACACGCGACCAAGGCACAATGGTTAGCTTCGAACGACTGAGCCTAGTGATTAAATACAATCAGATCGGGTCGTTGACTTCAATCGGCCGACTTCTAAGCAAAGTCGATAACGAAATGATAAAGGAACATTACACCAGAAGGGGTAGTGATTGTTATGGCTTGTTCAAAGCACGCAGCAGTGCCGCGAAACTTGAATTGCTTCGGTCCGCAGTTGAAGTATCCAGAACTTCAAACTCGCGGAATTCAATTAAACTTTCCATTAATTCCATAGGACACTTACAGCGACAACATAGTAGTGCAAGCAGGGTATGTAAATCAACATACCTTTCTAATTATATTCAAAATATTCGATATTTATTTCCACTTCTAACGCAGATCGTCGAAGTGCGCACTTCCAGTGCACCGAAATTAACCGACCAGAGCATCACCGACAAAGAGATGCGCAGCTTAATACCAGTTGAAATTGACGAAATCAAATACGACCAAGTTAAGAAACATAACATGGATTTCGAGAAATAAAATATACAAAACGCGTGCATTTCACCTATAACATAATCATAAAAACGTTTAGCGTTCTACTTCGTATGTTTTAACTAGAGATTACTAATGCGTTAATAAAGCTACGTTGATTTCTTTGACCATTTTAACCCGATGAAGCATTTTTCGCAGTGCCCGTACATCGAGTGGCATTGTGGAGTACCAAACTGGACTTTCTGGAACACACGAGCGTTCGGGAAGTAGATAAAATACATCATTACGAGTCTTCACGCTTTCCGGACACTTGGAGAGATAAAACTCGTAGAGTTTGACAGGACATCGAAGAGGATTTTCTTCATTTTCTTGTTGCTCGTACACCTTTTTCTTTCTAGTGTTGGCTGAATAAATACTTTAGAAAAACAAGTTGTTAGTTAGTAAGGAATAAATACCATGTGCATTTTGTGGAGGATAAAACCGCAGGAGGACATTTCTTCCACCAACTGGAACTTGACGACTGCTACCTTGTCCCGGATTTCGCTTCCAATGCTTCATGATGTGCGAAAACGATAGTTGCATGTGTTCATCAACATTCTAAACAAGTATTGCATGCAAAATATGATAATCTTGTTAAATGTGTACCGATTGTCTTTACCGTGAGATTAAAATGTTTGGTATTGAAAAACATTAAAGTTGTGAGGAGTACGAATGGAGAATGTGCACCCAATTGCTTACTTTCCCAGAGATGCTCTTCTTCAACACGTGTGACAATATAATCTAGAATTTTAACAATTTCATTAACGTCCAATTGGACATTGTTGATGATAAATAATGACTTACGCGCATCGGTGTACATCGACGAAAACTTGCCGCATACCTCATCTAAACAATCCGTAAACTTCTCATAGAAACTATCACAAAATATGTTGTCGATTCGACCGCATTCAAACATATATTGCTGAATACCTGTCCAAATAAAAATCCAATTAAAAGCATGTCACAACCTTCACACAAAATTACCCACCTAAACACAAATAATAAATTGTATCTGGTGCATATTCTGTTCCAGTTGGCTTCCGCACTTCGTTCACAAACAAACAAAGCGAGTAATTCAACTCATCAGCCGTCATTTGCAACAAATCGGTGTTAAATAATTTCAATTTCCGTGAAGAACGCTCCAAATCTGCATTTTTTGTTGTGACCCATTGTTTCCAAGCGTTGACACCAAATGTATACTAAAACCAATGCAAAAAAAATAATTTGAAAACGCGCTAAAATAATTTGAATAAATTATTACCTTAAGACACATATGTGCATCTGGCTTCTCAACCGGCTCTGGAGGTGGAGGAGGTGTTGGTTCAGGTATTGGTACTGTCGGTAATGAAGGTGGTCTACCCCTTCCCCTTCTTGAAGAAGTACCACCTCTTGGTCCACGACTACCACGACCACGTCCTCTTCCCCTAGGCATTCCCCTGAGTGCACCAGTGAGTGGTTCGGTGTGAATTATGTCATCCGCATTGGTTAACTCCATTTCCTGAACACCTGGAGTTATCGTAGTTGGTTCCAAGGCTCCTTCAAAGTCTACAGCTGGTTCTTGATAGTCTGTAGCCATCTTGAATGCCATTTGGAGAACTTCTGTTTCATTGAAAGAAGTATCAGCTGCATCTGGACTGAAATCTTCAAACACATTGCTCTCGATACATTTCTACAGATTCAATGAAGAATAGTTACCATCAACTGCTTCCTCAGCCTCATCCATCGTTTCCTCCTTCGGCTTCTCCGAAGCTACAAGTTCGGCCATCATCAACAACTCCGCCTCAAACGGATCCCTAGGAGTTTTCACAGGGTCCTTCTTCATAGTCTTCAAATACTCGGTGGAGGGATCTCTTGTCAATGGAATGAGAAGTGGTAAAGGCACCACTAAAGGAAAAGGAACAGCTCGAGGAAGCGGAACGTTCCACATGCACAATGGTTGTGGGACATAAATTGGTACAAGTACAACTTTCAACCGTAGCTCATCTTCAAAATCAACCTCGCACTCTTTCTCCGCCTTTTCGGTTGAAATCTGTGTCTCTTGATCTTGTTTCATCAAGTGTACCTGACACATTTTGTTGGCAACCTCAGGTAGTAACTCCTCTTGAACGATGATTATTTTTCTCTGTGGTTGATTATCTAGTTTGCTGTTTAAAGATACAAGTGGTTCTGGTGCATCATTACCTAATAACAAAAACATAAACAAACTGGCTAGGTATTTAACAAAGCCAACTTACGTGATTCTCGTTTCCTCAGTTTGGCATGGTGCTCAGCAACACAATCATTAGAACAAAATGTTTTAGTAATTCCATTCCGTGCAGTGATCTCACACTCAACCTTCTCTTCTCCGCAGTGTCCACATTTCCGATTTCTATTTACAAGTTTATTCAATGCAGCTTTGAATTGATTCAGACAATTCAACGAACAAGCATAGATGACTTCCTCAAACCAGCCATACCGAGACACCAAATCAAAGTTATATTTCTTCACTTTACACCAAGCGCAAACAATAATCCTTCGCCGACTAATAACATGAATATTCTGGCATATAACTGAACAGAAGAGGCTGTAGCCACCGTCATAGTGCATTGAGTACTTCTGCAATTGATTGACTGTTGCATAAATCCAGCAATTATGGCATTTCGCAACTTTGCCGTTCAAATTATGCAAGAATTTGAATACAGTCAAACACTCATCGCCGCAGAGGTAATAACTAGTATTCTCGTAACTGAACTCTTTCGTTATCTCTTTGCTGCTCTCACTGCAAATAAAACAGAACGTAGTTTCTTTCTTGGGAATATAAGGTGGTTTGTTGGGAGTCGTCAGTTGTACAAATTTATCTCTACATTTGTATGAACAGAAGAATCTTTGTGCTATTGCTATTTTCGGATCAGTCGCGCTGGACATTGCTAATTGGCAGAAAGAACAAAGTCGTATCTTTTTCTTGCGGGTATCTAGACATGCTCCACTGCAAAATTGGCGGATTATTGAACCAAAACGCACCGAGTATTTGCCCAGTTGATGGAATTCTACTTTTTTAGAACATTCAGAGCATTTTGTAAACTTATGCTGAAATCTATCTAGAAATAACCACAGATGAAAATTTAACATATTGACAAAACACATATGTATAATATGTATTTACACATCAGTCAACTTACTTAAACAATATTCCCTGCAAAAATCCTTCGCTTCCCATGAACAAAATCCTTTACTCTCATCAATAATCCTCCAACACTGCTTACACTCCCTTGAATATTTCACAATCGCCTCTTCGGAAATATGCAACTTCTTATCAAAGTAACTGGGTTTATTGATCTTCATACAATTGGGTTCCAATTTGTTTAAACAAACATCTCCACAAATATACTCATCTTCAACTTCTTTCTCCTCTTCAGTGCCAGCCTTCCTTGTGAAGCTATACTTAACTACTTTTATTTTCTTACAGACATAACACCCTAGTTTGAATTCCTTAGTCTGTATCTCCAAACATATTTCATTCAATGGTTCAATAACTGGCTCAGGTTCTGGCTCTTCTTCCTTAGAAAGTCCTTCATCAATTGTCTCAAGAGCCTTTTCATGCTCTGAAGCACAATCTTCCTCACTGCCTGATTCAGTGTCATCTTGATGAAAGCTGTTATCAGAGTGATCTATAGCATCTATAGCACTTTGTTCACCAATTTCCATTGGTTCAGTTGCAGCACCTTCTGTGGATTTTGATGATTCAGTCATAGATGTGCTTGTTTCTATAGGAGTGTCTGTTGAGTCAGTTAGAGGCTGTGCTACTATACTGCTTGCAATTGTTTCGGTGGAATGTTCAAGTATTTTTTGAATTACATTGTCTGGTGTTTCTTTATCATTTGTTTCTTGAGTTTGTGTTTGTTCACTGGTGGGAATTTCATCCACAGTAGCATCTCCTATAATTGTTAATGATAACAATTTAATATAGTTTATTGTTGAAAGCCATAAATAAAAAATTTACCATTTGTGTTAACTTCAAGAATGTCACTTGTATCCATTGGTTCCTCTTGATTTACAACAGTATGACTATTATTAGCACATTCTGTCAGCGATTTATCAACGCCTTCATGTTCTACAGCTAAACATTTGCCTTTTAACAGCAAATTGTCACTTTCAATCATACTCTCAGTCTGATTCATGATGGACTCCAAAGCATCAATTGTTTTATCACTTTGTTCACTATTTTGCTCCATGTTATAATCCACAACGGGCTCTATTAACTTCTCCGGTAACTCCTCCATTTTATCAGCACCAGAATCAGCAATCGAATCCATTCATATTAAAGCTTTCGTTATTTATTTGCCGAGTAAAATTCAAGATTCTGCTTATAATAAAAGTGAGGTTATACCGTTACAAACTGCTAAACAAAAAACCGTAAACACGTACTTGTCCACAATGAAAATCAGGAATAATATTCCGTTTAATGCCGTCAAGAATAATCACTAACAAATATATCCATGATGCAATAAATAATAAATTATTCGCGTTATTGCCGATTACCGCCGAGACCGCTTAAAGAACAAACAAGCTATAATGGCCACTGTCTACTTGATGCGCATGCGTACTCTGATTTCAAATCTCTTCGATTCTTTTCGTTTCCAACCTACCGCAAAATTCCCCATGACAGAGCGCGACTTACGCGTTTGACTGTAGAAAGAAGAGAGTTGCTGCTTATTAGTGCAGGTTAGTTATTCAATTTCACCAGGCATCTGGATGGTTGGCGGCATTTGACTTGCTAGACGTCGCTGGGCAAGAAGTGCGCGCAGCGCACACCAAGTCAAACATGGCCGCGTGCTAGTTGCTATTTTTCTTTATTGTTTGCCAACGTAATTTAAACGATCGAGTAGTGGTGTTTGTCGTTAACTGCGGGCAGATTAGAGACGACTCTGCGCGTCGCGTATTTTGGACTTGAAGAGGTACGTACAGCTGCAGGTATGTCTTTGAACAGATCTTCATGAGTACTTCTTCTTTGCCGGTCGTGAAGAGTTTTGTCGTCATGAAAATTACTTCATTTCATTTTGTATTTGACTAATACAAGCAAGAAATATTGGGAGTTTAAAGAAGGGTAATGAAAGAAAAAATAGAGCGGTTGGCATTTTCTTTGGGATAATTGGCAATTGTTTTAATTAAGTTTGCAAACAGCTGAAGACTTCCTAGATCTGTAACATGCATGTGGTGGTCTTAGGAGGTCATGGCACATTTAAAAACGATGTTAAACTTAATGAGCTTTTAATTTTTGGCATCATAGGAACGCCTGTTTTTGCAAGGATAATCTCATTTAGTTTTTGGCTTGGTGTCAAAAATAAATCATTCATTAAGTTTTCTCAACAGTTAAAGTCTTGAATTTTAGAACATAGTCATATATTGTTTTTCTCTTGTTTTCAGATAATACAGCTGGTCTATTGTAGATTTGAAGGATACAGATATTATGATGCGACATCCGGAACATCACCATCATTACCAAAGAAATAGGTGAGTATTGTTTCCTTGGATTAGAAGAAGGTGAATTAAAACATGCCAATATTTAATTTGCTAGGCCACCACCTCAACGAATGTTAGTATCTGTACCTGGTGGTCCACATCCTGGTGTTCTCGTCTCGGTTCCTTCGGCACCGCAGATGATCAACACGATCGCCCCAATGCAAGCCCCGCCGAATCAGAAACCCGCCGCACCGGTTTACTACGAACAGATGCCGATGGGTGGCAATGAGTCGGCGGACGTGCAGACGGCGACAGCACCACATCATCATCATAAGCAGGCGCTGCCCGCCGAACAGGCGCAGCAGCCCGCTCAGCTGCAGCAGCCAATTGCAAATACCACTACTTCGTCGCAAGTGCCCCACTTGGCAAACATGAAAGAGAAGACGCCGATGTGCTTGGTCAACGAACTGGCGCGCTATAATAAGATCCAGCATCAGTACAAGCTCACTGGCGAGCAGGGCCCCGCGCACAAGAAGGTCTTCACCGTCACGCTGAAATTGGGCAACGAGGAGTACGAGGCCGAGGGTGCGAGTATCAAGAAAGCGCAGCATTTAGCAGCCGCGAATGCATTGGAGAAAACTCAGCTGCGTCGTCCTCCGCCGAAGACAGCGCGGCATATTAAACCAGGAGGGTCTCGTGCGAATGGCGCTGGGATGGTCACACCTACAGTGGAGTTGAATGCCCTTGCCATGAAACGCGGAGAGAGGACTGTGTATATTGTTGAGAATGGAAATGGCCTCCCTCCGCAACAGGTAAGGTAAAATATACGACGAAATTCTAATACCTACTTATACTACAATTTCGCAGGGCTATGTTGTACCTTATTACGCCCGTCAAAATATGTACCCTCAAGGACATCCTCGGTATAACTACGATGCTCGGAGACCTCCACAACACATCCGGGGACAGTTTTCCTATGATAACCGATATCACGGTCACTTCCAGAAACCGGGCTTCCAGCCTTCCAACGGCGAGGTATGCTCTGTAAGATTAAAAGTTGGTGATCGCGAATATCCCGGTAGTGGGGCCACCATCCAAGCAGCTAGACACGACGCAGCTACTCGTGCCATCGAAGAAATAAAGAAACTCATTGACGAGGAGGAAGAAAGAGCCGCGCCAAGTTTAAAACTCGAAAACGGTGATGACGGCGAAAATAGTACTTTTAACGACCTCAACTCTGAATTGAAATCTCCGATTTCACTAGTGCACGAAATAGCTTTAAAACGACATCTCAACGTAATCTTTGAGGTGAAGAGTGAGAGTGGACCGCCGCACATGAAAGTCTTCGTCACTCTCTGCAAGATCGCAGACGTGACGGTGGAGGGCGAAGGACACGGCAAGAAGATCTCCAAAAAGCGTGCCGCGGAGAAGATGTTGCAGAAGCTGTCAGCTCTGCCGCCATTGCCTCCAGCTCAGAATACCACACAATTGAAGCGAAAGAGGATAGCAAATAAGAAGAAGACCAGAAACTTGGTCAAAGTCAACGCAGACAAGCCTAATGAAACTGCAGAAGAAATAAATCCTATTTCACGATTGATACAGATTCAACAAGCTAATAAAGAGAAGGAACCAGTGTACACAGTGGTGGAGGAGCGTGGGGCGGCGAGGAGACGAGAGTTTGTCATTCAAGCTTCAGTCAATGGAGTGACAGCGAATGGTGTTGGGCCGAATAAGAAGCTAGCAAAGCGAGCGGCAGCGCAGGCACTGCTTACTCAGTTAGGGTTTACATCAGCTTCCCCTCCTCTAACAGGAGCGGTGCTGTCGCCTAAAACCGAAAAGGTAGTTGAGGCTATAAACTCCAATTCGAATATGAACCTAAGTGTGAACTCGAATGCGTCGATGAACACGCCAGCTACTAGTGAAAAGACAAGAAAGGTGACGTTCCTGGAAGAGAAGTCTGAATTGCAGATTGGGGGTACTGGAGGACGACAGTTGGCGCCTGGTTTATTGATTGTTGGTGACCAAACCGCACATGTAGGTAACATTCGCTTTGATGCTGTTCGGGTGCTAATCAAACTGTTTTAGACAAAACCAAAAGAACCTCTGGCGGCGCCCGCGTTTAATGAAACCACATCGCCGAAACCTAAAGTGATCCCGCAGAAAATCACACCGCCGCCGGCCGGCGGCGTGCGTTCTAAAGATAAACTCATGTATCTAGTGCAGCTGATGAATATTCAAGCACAATTTTCTGACTTTCCCAAAGCCAATCACGAGATGTATTTGACTTTGGTGTCGTTAAGTACGAATCCTCCTCAGGTAAATAAGATTTTTCATAAAAACTGTTTTAACATTATTTTATGATGTTCTCGTTTCCTTCAAGGTTTGTCACGGAGAAGGCCCAACGATTGAAGCGTCACATGAGAAAGCAGCGCTGGAAGCACTCAATGTTCTCTCGGAGATGGGACTGGACAACATTGTGCCGAGCAAGGACAGCGCAGAGGCGTAAGCCACCTCTCGCTTTCTTCACATCGCGAGCCATAAGTTATTAGCTGCAAACAAATGGTGATCTAATTTATTTTTTTATATAGGCGTTCCTGATTTATCAACATTATTTATGTTTGTATTATTCGCGTTTCGAAAACGCTATTTATTTATTGCGTAGATTAATTAATTAGTTAAGCCGGAAACGAGGGATGATAAAGCAGATTATTATTCAGGGGAAGAAGCTCAGGTTGCTCTACAAGTCTAATCGAAACTCAAGCTTGCAAGAGATGAACTCGAATGTTTTCGATCAACGTCTACACTGAAAGTATGACACTATCGGAAGCTCGTTTCGTTGTTAAATTATGTAGTTGTTAATTTTTGGCGGTCATTTTTTTTTTTCTAAGTGAAAATGATTCGCGCATGATTTCACGCACGGAAAGCGTCGTGATCTCATGCAACTGCTGTGACTCAGGAAAGCACAGATTTATTCTTACATGTAGTGCTTTCCTGCGAAACGGTACAGAAACCAAATCTGCTTCGACAAAGGACGACGAACGAAAACCAAATGGGCAGTTACGATTGAAAAGAAACGGAAAAAATCGCAGACGCACCGAGACAGTTACGATTTACATAGTTGTTTTGCAACCCGTCTTTGGTGCGTTCCTTTCTCGATGTTTAAATTTCCGCGGGCGCTCTTAAGGGCAGAGAGCGCACGACGGGATTACCACTCACACACACACACACACACACATTTCCAGAGAGATAACAGTAGTTCAGAATTGATAACTTAATGTATAGGGTGTTTCAACAATGATGATAAACGATTACGCCCCCAACGACACGATATATCTGTTGTAGGGGATATGAGTATCCAATTGAAGCTTGTATTAATTACTAAGTAAAATAGCTAGATGTATAATGATGGGAACATGGCGCAGTATTGTGGAACCTTTGAACAGTCGAAGGTTATTACGGTGGAATTCCCTACAACCGATTTAAATGCAAGACAGTTTGGTTGAATTTAAAGGGGCAATGTGGGCATGGCAAACGAGAGAACGAAATTACTTTTACGCACTTTTATGTATTGAGACATCCTGTATATGTATGTGTATGCAACGAGCGACGCGAAAGGAGCGCAATCATCAGGTTGGATTCGCCATTTTCGCGTCCGGCAACTTGTTAATTTTATTTCTTTATTATGCATGTACCAATTGTGCACCGGCGCACTGTATGGCGCTGCTGCGCGACATTGGTATTGTCGATGTAATCCTAAACGATGAAAGAGTTTTCAAATGACGAAAGACGCGTTACGAAGTTAGGTGTGTGCGCAATTCTGACCTGCTGGATGTAATTGATTTCAGTATTCATGGGCGTTACATTATCATTTAATTCACTGCGTGATGGCCAGCTATGATCGCAGATCATGGGTGCTCATCTGATGTATTTATACCTCAATTGAAGTAGAAATTTGTAGAAATACTGTACACAATTTGCTGCCACATTGATGTAACTCTGTAATTTGTCTATAATTTTAGGTGCCATTCGCATGCGTGCCGGCGGCGAATGCACAGTACATGATTCAATACTTATTTTTTAGCCATGCTGGCGATTTTATATGTTTCATCTATAATTGTGTTTAATTTAATTGCATTAGTGTTTGTTTACTATTATCCATTTTGTTTCATTCTTTAATTGTATTTGCCTCGAATTGAAATTGAAATCAATAAACAATGTCACCAATAGTTGTCCGATATCTTGCTAGGAATGATAATAATTACGGGTTATTTGAAAATTATTTGATGACTAGTCATTTGTGATAGTGAGTGAATCAGAGCGAAATGTCTAATGAGTATCCACCGAAATTTCGCAGTTTGTCACATTGGTTTCATCTAATTCCCCCGAATTTACAAATCAGTCCCACAATGTATCAAATTTCCGTAATAAATGGCTCTTAATCAACTCGGCATGCTTAACTTGTCTTACATTCCGCCACCGAGTTATTTCAATTCTAAGTGGTTAGTGACAACAAGAAAAGAAATCTACTTGAAATCGACCGCTTACTTGAGCCAGGATTTTTATTCATTTTATATACTTCTTCTCTGTTCGTGCTCTGGAATCATTAAGCATGTTGGCGCCGTCTGCCAGATGCTCATTGTTTGCACTGAAATAAAAATGGCCGGACCCTTCATAAAAGCACCAATGTACGGAGTGTATTTTATTTAAAAACTTGAATCACAAAAAGCACATTCAG
The DNA here is from genome assembly GCA_027575565.1 of Diploeciton nevermanni. Classification (NCBI taxonomy): domain Eukaryota; kingdom Metazoa; phylum Arthropoda; class Insecta; order Coleoptera; family Staphylinidae; genus Diploeciton; species Diploeciton nevermanni. Next base: position 3,101,665 of record JAODIE010000004.1, on the reverse strand, counting down.
TTCCTCGAAATTTCCCATAAATATTAAAATGACATAATCACAATGAGTTTTAGTTAAAATCAGTCGATACTGGCTGTATACGTTCTTTACAAAAAGCAATACTCGCCAGCAGCACGTGGCGAGTAAATAAATTGTATATTCTTCCTCTTTTCTGCTTGGGGAGATTACCAAAATCCGCCGGATGAATAGCCGCCCGGTGGTACGCGTTTCCTCTCGGGTGTCGTTTGAGGTTTTGAATCACAATTCAATTCATTCTTTGCTTCCTCCATGTTGTTGGCTTCTGGTTTACTAACACCGTTGGTGTTGGTATCAATATTATCATTATTTCCGTTGGCAGTGTTTTGCTCGTTTTCTTTAACTTCCTTCTCGGGGTCAGCCTTCTCCTCATTGGTGGCAGTGATGGTTGGAGCTTCTATGCCGAAGCACGAAGAGATTTCAGACTTTTTATGGTTTTTGCGAGGCGCTTCCTCTTCGGGTCCGCCAAAAATCTGAGAATGTCCACCACCTGGTGGTTTCAGAACGCGGCTGGAGTTGCGACCATCGGACATTCCAATACGGAATTCAGTAGACATGATTAGGCTGAAAAAGGGCAGGAAGTTTTCAAAATAACGGTCGTATTGATTTTCTTGGATGATATTTGATGTGTGGTAATGAAGGAAAATTATTACTTGACCTGCGCAATGTACAATTGGTGGCAATTGTGACCTACCTGCGTGTGTGGATCGTTGGAATGTAGACACCTGGGTGGAACGCGAACGCCGCAACAATGTCTGCCTACGTATGAACCGTTGCTTTCTAATCGCTAGTCGACCAGCCGACTGACGACGACGCAGTAAACAGCGAACCCAACGACCCTCCTCACAACGCTCCTTGCTGCTCCGGTTCGAACCGGCTCGTAGGATCCGTTAGCCCCGTTCAGCACAACGAAGTGCAACGAATGCACACGAAGACCGCAAAAAGTGTCCCACTATGTTTGCCACTCACAATCAGCCAATCCAGGGACTGCGATTCAAACATGTTCCCATTCCATTGGCAGAAGTAGGGCTCGTAATTATAGGTCTATTGGATAAATTAATGCAATTATCGTGACTCATGCTGTGGTCTGTCTGTCTGAAAGCAGTGGACTGGTGCGCAGCCAGCACAACATGCCACTTCAGAAGTCATTTGGAAGCAGGATGGGCATCGGAAATAATTTAATTAGAAAATGTGGAAATGACTTTAACTAAGAATAAACTCATAACATTCACTTAAATTAACTGTATTTTCCTTTCACCGGCGGAATGACTAATTAATGCCCCAATCAAAGCCAATCAATAGGCATGAATAGTTAATGTCAATAACTTCCGCCGACAACAGAGGCTTTGTTGGCTCGATCGATCGATGCACGCAGGAGAATGCACATGTGACGCCGACGCGGCTCGCACAAGTTGTAATTTGTGCCGGGCGGCAGAGAGGCGGCAAGAGTTGCCACATGAATGTGAGTCATCTCCGGCGCCGGCGCCGACGGAATGGCGTGTCACCTCCACAATGGGCACAAATTTCATGTAGACATGTAGTGCAATGCATGTACGACAAATTTGCAAACAATGTGTTTGATGCATTCGGAAGTTGGGCTGATGAGAGATAGATTATGGTGTAATGACTGACACGGAATTGATGAATAACAAATAGCTGGTGAATAAAAGAATGGGCTATTAACATACAATGGGTAAATTGTGTGGAATAATGCAATGGGATTTAAAAGAGGAATGTAATAAACACAAAGAAAAACAACTATAAAACATAACATAGTTTTTACTCAATTGAAAGCTAATTGACTTTTGGTTGAAACAGGAATTCTTTCTTTAATAAAGAATGACTTGTTGAATAATCTAAATAAATTGCTGGGCAGAAAAGCTTCTGAAGTAGAAATAAATTCAGATTTCTCTCAACTTCACTGAAATTCCCATTTTATTTATTTCCGAGTATTGTTGAGTGTGGTTACGAAGTGTTTAATATTCATTATGTTGATAACATACTTCACTATAACACTTACTTAATATTGGTTTGTAAAACGTTTTCGGCATGTTGTCGTCTTCAGTATACTGAAAAGTGACTTAAATAATACTGAAGAAGGCAACAAAATAAAAACAATTTATAAATAAATGTTTGCCCCGCTCCCTGGCGTAGTCATATTCATAATCGAGGGACACGAGTTCAAATCCTGCTGGAGGTATATTCAATACAATATATACTCTCTCAGAATTCAATCCCAATGACTGCTAATAACCCTGGTAGTTGATGTCAGTATAATCAAATGGAGGTCAAGTACGGTGTCGGTATCCTCGCACGGTTGCAGTACGCTCCAAAAATCGCAAAATAACAATAACAAATAAATATTTAGGAAGTGTTAAAGTTAAGTTCTATTAACATTAGAATTTTTTATTCAAAGGTGACAATCCAATCCATGCCTAATCCACAGCAAAAATGTTAATATATTGAACATGATTTTGGAGTAAAATTGCAATTTTAGGAAAAAGCCATTTAAATCCTTTAAATGAATAAATATTTTTCCGCAACATGCCGAGAACGTTCCATTAAGTGACTAAAAGTAAGTGTTATAGTAAAGTTTAATCAACATAATGAAAATATTTTATATGAAATTCGTTGATTAAAATGCAAACTGTAATAACTATATCAATTTAGGACACTAAATTCTGATTTTTGACGTATTACACCAGATTAATTTCAATTTGGTAGTTTTTATTTCTTTACCGCAACTATTAAAAATTACACTCTCGTTATTTTTAAATATTAACTTATTACCATTGTATGCAATATTATCTCCTCTATAACCAGTTGACAGCACAATAATAAAGTAGTGATACTGCTGATAACGCAAACAATGAAACTGATACAATTCGAAAAAACAAATAGAACACCATCAGCAATGCTCAAATATCATCAATATAGCACAGTAACTAATCGAATAGAAAGTTGAATAAATGTCCGATTCATTGCACACCCAACTCATCTTCCGCTTCCAAAGAACGTAGCAACATAGCATACAGTTGACGAACTTGTTGACGAGAAAGAAAATCCAACTTACGCCACACACCGTGCTCGTGCAGGGAAAGAATATTGATGCATTTCCACGCACACAAAACAGCTTTCGCCGCCCGATTCGCGAGATCAATAATTCAACCTATACCATACAACCCACGCCTCCCTCGAACACAAACCATATTCTTACCATATCACGCAAATTATGCCGCTGTTAATAATTAAGAAATCAAATGCAGAGAGTGAAATTGAGGAGATTGGTTTAAATTGATTTAAAGGAGTATTTCTTCGAGGAGAAGAAAAGGTGGCTTTGTGAATTCCTTAGCGTCGCTCATTTTTATTGCTTTTCAATATTTGAGAAGGCTTTCTCCGAGTTTAAGATATATTAAGGAAGGTTTGATGTATTGAGGCTTGTTGAGTTGAGTGCGCAGTAAGGTAGAAAGCAATAGAACAGTTTTGTTGATTATGCAGGATCGGGCGGTGTAATCCATCGTATTTATAAGTAGATGTGGTCTGGTTTGTACCACCAACTCCAAAGCAATTCATTTTTATGACTTAGTAGTCACCGAAAAATAAATTCCCGGACTACATGTTTGTATATTATAACTCTCCAATTAATTTCCTGAATCCTGCAGGTCCGTCAATACCGTCCATATTAAAAGAGCAACATTGGTTGCCTACAATACGAGCCTATTCATAGAAAATTGAAATCCACTCCAGCTGTTCCACCAACTCAAAGCTGGTGTAAACGCGTTAAATCCACAGCTACAGCAAATGGAGGGGCAGAATGAGTGTGAATGTCGCACGGACTTGAATTCAAAGCCATATTTGATTGAGTTACCCCATCGGCGCTTGCCTCTGCGACGCCGCAGTAAGCGCCATTGCTGGCCGTGCAATATTGATGCCGCGCGGCGGCGGCGCAGAATTCGCAATTTTCCGCCCGTTAGTTGCGGGAAAGTCCGCCAGACGCGCAACGCCGCGCCACTCACCGCAGCCTGTGAAATCCGCGTCCAACAGCGAGTCGTTACGCGCGTGTCCTTGGTTTCAGCTCTCGCTACGTCGCGTCGCGCCGAACAACAAAATAGTAATACGCCGTGTGTTCTTTTCGCCTGCTGGTTGACTACATAATGCTGCGGGCGTGAACGTCGTCTATTGTTGACAGACTCGCGCACCAGCTCGTGTTTCCTGCGACAGACGTAGATATCACATTCAGCCACAGTTTTTGACGCGGCCGAGATGTTTTCGGGTTTGACGAATCAGGTCAGCTCCTGGATGAGCAAGGGCGGTGAGGCGCCACCGGAGGAAGGCAAGCTGCCTGAAGCAACTGCGGAGCAACCGGCTCTGGATGGGGAGCTCGCGAATACTGGCAGCACCAGGTAAGAAAACTAGACCTGTGTAATTATTAGGCTCATGTTTCAATTCACTTAATTGAAACGGAGGCAGTGGATTTTTGATAATATTCATATGAGTTAACTCACACTTGACACTTACGCAGGAAATCAATAGTTCTCATTAAAAATAAATTTCAAGGTTACTATTGTCAAAAGTTGTAGGTTAACTGTTACATGGGTTGCATAAGCCTAGTGCTGCCATGTATTTCTTCCACTCCCGGAATTCAGGCAATTCAAAGAGTATCGATGGAATAATCGATTTAATTTAGGAATACCGTGCTGCAATTCGGATGATTTGTATTTGTTAAGGCGTTCGTGGCGGCAGGAGTGTCGTAACAGACGCTTAATAGGGTCAAAGAAATTCCGAAAAATCAATAATAAATACAGACTGCTCTAGGAAGTAGAACATCCGCATTGTACGAGAATTCAACACTTTCAAGTCACAGTCACATGAATGCTTCGAAAATGCAGAACTTATTGATTATTTCGGATATGAATATAAAGTGTTTTTTCTTCATTTTTTTCTAATTTCAGCCCAACAAAGCCCAGTAAATTAGAGATGTTTTCCAACGTGAAAACCCAGATTGGCGGCATTGGCGGCTGGATCGGTTCTAATATGCCCACCATGCCAGCAATGCCCAGCATCCCCAAGCTGCGTAAGGGAGAAGGCGACGCGCCCCCAGTGGAGGAAGCGGCGCCGCCGGCGGAAGTCGACCCGCTCGCCGACGCCGCGCCCGCCAAGGACGACGACGACGACAACTCCAGGCAAGTATATATCACGACACGCCATGCGACCACCCTCATAATCGCTCGCAGCGTGGGGTGGTGTTTGGACTGGCTGCTTGTTTTTTGTTTTAGTGGTCGATGTGTGTGTGTGTGGGTGTGTGTAAGTGTACAGACCTCTTTACTGTGACTACAGCTTCTAATCTGATTTCCTGTGATTTTCTTCGCACATTTGGCCTTGATCTGCGCTCTCTGCCATCCGGTTTCTCTCATTTTCTATCATTGTAATATTTGTGCCATTTGTATCATTTGTTCTGCACCCTTGTTCATGCTCGCAACATCCGCCCTCTTATAGATCATAGACAAAGAACGTGCCTGTGCTAGATTGTCGTGCTCTCGATGTCCTTACAAAATAAGTAATAAAATTTGTTACTCCCGGCTTTTCAGCGCTACCGGCGGAGCCGATTCTGGGCCCGGCACGCCGCCCGAGTCGCCCACAGAAGAAGCTGCTAAAGACGGACAATTTGGCAATGGTAAGTCCCATCATAGAATCACTATCATTCATGCCACTTCATTCTCAGACATACTTTCAACAGTTTGACGATATGACTATAAATTAGCATGCAAATGAGTGGACCTGAAATTAACCCGGCTTTGGGCTACCTCTTTCTTGCAGCTGGTAGGTACTGTACTCTGGAAACACTCTGGACAATTGCGCGCATTTTAAATCAAAGCATCCTATTCATTTCGCCTCATTGCGCCAGTATCATCAGCAATTACTGCAATTTCTCTCAGGAACGACCTTATTAATTTTGCAACATTAATTTCCCAGTGCAAAGTAAAGCATTGGCTGGTGCCAAATCGTTTGGTAGCTTCTTGTACTCGGCGGCAAGCAAGGCCGGGGCGAAGGTCAGCGAAGCAGGGGCGAAAGTTAAAGAAGTCGTAGAGAAGAACGTAAGTCACACTATCTTCAATATCCATATACTACAACGCCTATTCCGCAGACGATTCTGGGTGAGTTCAACAAAGAACAAGCAGAGTTTGCAGCGAAGCAAGCGGAAAACGCAGCTAATTCCTTGCCACCATGGACGGGGTGCAGTAATGAGGAAGCTCTCAAAGAGGAATGTCTCAGCCTGTCTACCGATAAGCGCAACTTCGTGCGTAGTCCTCCTGCTGGAGTCGACTTTCACTTTGACTATGATGTCTCCTACCCAGTTGCTATGTCTATCATGGAGCAGGATCCTAATTTAGAGAAGATGCGTTACGAACTTGTGCCTAAAATGTATGTATCTATTGCACTTCTTTGATGCAAAATCATTTCGAATGAATTTATGTTATTTGCAGCATCACGGAAGAGAACTTCTGGAGGAATTACTTCTACCGGGTTAGCCTCATTTGCCAAGCAAACGAGTTGTCCTTTATGTCGCAGGGTGACAGCCAGTCTGGCGAAACCACCTCTGATCAGCCCCTAGGTGAGTTCTTGTAATTAAATCTGCTTCTTAGTCATCACTGCATTAAAACATCCATAGAACATCATGCTACATAGAGTAGACAAGAAATTCATAGTTAAATGATGGGTTTATCATCATTTAACCACATAAATCACATTTTTAAATATTAAGAAGTGAAATATTTTGTTGATAAACCCATCAATTGTCTAAACTGTAGACAATTATTTAATTGTTGGTTTAGTTGTCTTTGTTTTTATTTATTTACATTTATTTTTGGTACCAAATTGAATTGGGGTTACAATAGACACGAAAACCAATGAGTTTATATCAGATACAATGAAAGTATCCACTCAAGATTTGGCCGAGGTGAAGGAAGGAATGCGCAAATTAGCCTTGGGCTCAAAATCAGGTGGTAAGTTAGTTTAATTTTGATTTCTTAATTCGTTTTTTTACCTTAAGTTGCAATTAATATGTTAGCTTAATTTCTTGGTTTCTTTTGATTTTTATGACTTGGTTGTTAATTTAACGAGTAAAACATCACCATCACCGCATTTCACCACCATTTAGCTTACGTAGCTCGAAATTACCAACTAACTGAAGCCGATCAAACATACCATGAATGTGTGTGCCTTTAGAATGTCCTAAATGTCGATGTGTGCTACTCATTCGCATATTTACCGTATACTAAAGTTAGTTTCCTGTATGGTTTTCTAACAGCTTAAAAGAAGATTGGGCAAGCATAATGTAGCTTCCATAATACAAATATCTTTTTCTTCCTTTGACTTCTTCGGTTGCGATTACGTGCAATTCTATCGAATATCCGAGATTTTAAGACAGTATGGCAAAATCCTACATCAATAACCACATCATTGATGGCAGTCTAACGTAGCAGCGTCATTATTGTTATTGAAGAATTAAACAGATTGTAAATGTGCACATCAACGATACACAAATCACACACCTTAAATACACCAGTATTGAACAGACGAAAAAACTACTGCAACACGAATTACCAGAAACCTTTAAATTTAAAACGAACGTCTTTGAACACACATGTTTTGCTCGTATATATATATATATATATTATAAATAATATCTGTAAACATTCCTAGAGTTAATTTATTAAAGTAAGGAACAGTATTAACACTACGTATTTGTATGCGGCCCTCTCCTTTGTCCTCCGACTACGGCTGAACGCAGGAACATTGATGGAGGCAGAGTAAACGTACAAATAAGAAGCAGTTGTTTGAGGATAATGGCTGAGGGGAGAATGATCTGATCAAATAAGGTACTAAATTTGATTAATTTTGTTACGTCGACGGAAAATACAAAGAGTAATAAGGATATTGTGGTGACCACTGCCACGGTTTGTGTAAAATTAGCTTCAACCATCTTCGTGTTTGCAACCTGCTGCTTTTCTCGATCATTGCAAAAAGAAGCATTTATCCTGTACAAATAACATATCTACTGTCGATGCCTGCTGAAATTAATACCTGATTATTGTAAAGAGTTGATGAAGGTGCAAACACGAAGGTGTTGCGTCACTCATCACGACTTGCACACCCAGCGGTATCTATAAATCAACCTATTTAAAACGAAATCGTCTTGTTGTCAATAATATAAATATTAATCTAGTCTCTAAATGAATCTCTCCTCTTCTATGTGGAATGTATATCCGTAGCAGTTGTGTTGAGCGACGCCCTAAGTGAATCACCGGACAGACGGCAAAATTAAACCAAACGTCTAAACAAATTTGGAAGATTAAAATAATGGAATTCTATAAAAATATATGAACCGTGTGGAAGTTTAAGACGTATGACATGAGATTTTAACAAATAGCTTAAAGAAATTGACAATATCGGTCTGTTTTTTGGTAATTGTACTGTTGTATAAATAACTCAAAAACATGATATGAGAAGTTGAATGTGGAGAATAATGATTGTAAATATTATTTAAATGAAATCAGGTGTGGGTTGCTGCGGCGAGATGCTCCTGATTATTCCCAATCGATGCGTTTTTCTGATTTGTCGAAGGGGCAAAGATTGCAGCCAATCAAGCACATAACCAAAGTACAGGAAACTAACGGGAGCGTCTGGCTGGCCGGCAATCAGAAACAAATCGAGGCTTTTCTTATAATCGATGATATCGCAAAAGAACACTGATTGTTTTCTGTCGCTGGTAGCTTCTTAAGCAATATGACCTTTCAATCAAAGAGAGCTAGCGTGTCATTGTTTCGAGATTAGTTGGTTACGCCTTCTTAACTTTGCACTAACGACCCTTGGTGGTGTGCAAGAGTTGGGCATATTAATGAATGATTATTAATCAATTGGCCACTTTTAACTTTATTTCTGGACTGTAATCTTATTTGGTTACTTCTTTCTACTTCTTACTACCTCTTCCGCCGAGTGTTGGAAGCTTACCTTTACGCTTTTTGTTTTTGATTTGTTTTGTTTCGACCCCAGAAGAGGAATGGGAGAAGGAGCTCGAGGCCGAGTTGCAGGATTTCGAGGTGGTGAGCGAACACAAGTCCTCCAGCTCGAAGAACGATAACTGGGAACAGGATATGGATGACATGTTGGACGACGAGGAGGACTTGAAATAAGCAAGCATTCGACTCTGAAATTCCATTTTTCCTGTGTTTGGATCACCATGTCCTTGCAAGACATTCCCTGAAAAGTGATTTATTTTGATTGTACAATCCAGATGACTGAACGACCGATTTTATCTATACACTGTACGCAGACAGGTCTCTATTCTAGTCATTGTATGCTCGAGTTTTTAGTTCAAATTTCAATTGTATGAATTACACATTCGATTGCTACTCGTTGCATTCACTTACTACGTAGGGAGGAATATAGAATTGTAAATCTTAAGGTTGTTGACGAGCAAAAGAACCCGGTTATTGTTTTTGTAAATAAGCGCTTTCTGTTGACGTCGAACTTGGTCTCGACGGTTTATCCACATACTTTACGTTTGCATTCGGACATGTCTGTTTTCCGTTGCGCGTCCTATGATTGCAAACGACTTTGTATATGATTGTTAAAACGCGGCCGTCGTCGATAGTTTTCTACGGATTGCGTCTTTTGTTTGCGCGCGCGCGCCAACCCCGCTCCCGGAACATGAAAATTCTTGCGAGCAAATCTAATATATATATTTCGTATTTAATGAAATGTCACATTATAGTACGTTAGGATATAGCCTATGTGTGTTGAGCATGTATTTAACCTGTATTCATAATTGTTATTATACATAACAATTGTTAAATAAATGTAGCATATATGCCTAAGAGGTTTTTCGTTACTTGAACCATCTATAATGTCCTTTTTTATACTACCTTATTCACTTTGAGAGCTTTGAAAATCTATTAATGTTTCAAACAAAAACAATCAGTTTTTACTCCTTTGAACTCGCGTGCAACGAAAACTGCATTGACTTTCCTTTAATTTACTAGAATCCTCATTAATTATTATTCAGTAATAAATTACAACCAGTCACTATGCCAGGCTCTCATTTCGCGCCTACAATAAATCGATAGTCTTTGTAAAACTATCAAATAACAAACAAAATCCTAAAATATCCACCTTCTTGAATTCTCAATGTTCTCGAATACTTCATGTTTCCAACTTAAATCCAATGCAAGCATACTCTTTAATATTATTCTGCTTTTAGAAGTTGTATCACTTTTAAGGTTTCCAGATCCACCGGTCTAGCAGCAATTGCAGGCAGCCATATTCATTTCACTATTAAATTACCTTTCCCTGAAATCCACACTCACCTTACCAACATTTAAACTTTCCAGTCTTAAATCAATCATTATTCTGCACTGTCACATTTCCGCAGTTTAGATTAAACTTATTGTAAAACGTAAAGAATTGTTACTACAATGCATGAGGATTATGGAGAAACAAGCGGATTAACTTCTGGTATTCCTCAACCCACTTACACCTTTGAAACAAGTATCCACCGTCAGAGGAAAAGACAAGTGAGGCAGTTTCAATGTTGCGTTTGTTTACTATTTCTGTAAGACCCTCGATTCTACTAGAAGTTGACTGATATATTACATAACTTGTATTTTTAGATTAATTGTTAGCACTGCCGTAATTATATCAATAGCAATTGATATAAATCGCCCTCAAGTTGATAATAACAATGCTACAAATAGAACAGATGTAAATTTCTTGACATTGATCGGGAAGATTCCTCTACCAGGTTGGAACACCACTGAAAACTATCAGGGAATCAATAAAGAGCAATATGATGAAGCTGTCCATGCTGGAAAGGAAGCTGTTAGACAGAAGGAAATCATTGAAGAAGACACGCCTGAGTTGGAGAGAGATTCTCCAAGTTATAAACATCAGAAAATAGTCTACACAAGTTGTAAAGCAAGACAACTTGGATGGATAGGATATGCTGAAGAAAATGCAGCAAAACATCTCAGAAAGTAAGACTTTTCTCTAATAAACCTACAATAAACACCAATTTTAATAATTTACGAATTTTCAGGATCTTTAAACATGATTCCGAACTTTGCTTCTGTTACAACACATCAATCCTAACTTCTAATCAAGGTGAAGACTTCTGTAACACCCCCAAGACAGCTTGCAACAACAAATATAGGACCTTCGATGGGACCTGTAACAATCTCCGTAACCCAACATTTGGGAACTCTTACAGAGCGTTTAGAAGACTCTTAAAACCATCTTACGCAGATGGGATTAGTGCTCCTAGAGTATCAATTGATGGATCTGCTCTTCCTTCAGCAAGAAAAGTCAGTTTAACAGTTCACAGGCCAATTTATAAGCATGATCCTGACTTTACCATCATGCTAGCCGTTTTCGGTCAGTTCTTAGACCATGATATCACTGCGACTGCTCTAAATCAAGGTGAAAATGGAAGGTCTATAGCATGTTGTACTGAGGGAATTCAAACATTACACCCGGAATGTTTTCCTGTGATCCTAGATCCTGATGATCCGAATTACAAACAGTTAAATGTCACATGCATGGAGTTTGTTAGAAGTCTACCTGCACCTACTTGTTGCTTTGGGATGCGGGAACAAATGAACCAAGCGACGTCCTACATAGATGCTTCCGTTATTTACGGAGATTTAGAACTTTCTCAAAGTTTGCGAAGTTTCCAAGATGGTAGACTAAAAATGTTTACTACATCAGATGGGAGGAACTTACTACCTCTATCTAAGGATCTATCTGATGGTTGTAACAGAATAGAGGAGGCTTCTAAAGGAAGATACTGTTTTGCTACTGGTGATGGAAGAGCTAATGAGAATTTACACCTTACTAGCATGCACTTACTATGGGCACGGCAGCATAATTTAATTGTTGGCGAGTTGAAGAAAAGTAACTCCCATTGGGATGATGAGAAGATGTTCCAAGAAGGGAGGAAGATAGTAGGTGCTCAGTTGGCACATATTACCTACAAAGAGTTTCTTCCGATACTTTTAGGCAAGGATTTGATGAACAACTTTGATTTGACAATTGCGAAAGATTCAGGCAGATATTTCAAAGGGTACAATGATAGTTTAGATGCCAGTGCTTCAAATGTTTTCGCAGCTGCTGCCTTCAGATTCGCTCATACTTTGATTCCGTCATTAATTAGAATGATCGACAATCAGTCTGACGACTTTATCCAACTAAGAAAAATGCTCTTGGACCCTTTCAAGTTGTACGACAATGGCACCATGGATAGAGCCTTAAATGGCGCTGTCAGGACCAGTATAGAAGCCAACGATCCATACTTTTCAAACGAGGTACTAACAAGCATTTTTATGATTTTCTAACACCTCGGGAGTGAATAGACTTAACGCATATTCTCTTCAATCTGTCATTGCTTGTTGTGTTTTATGTTTCTGTTTTGTTTCACTGCCTCCAGTGTGATATTTAAATTCTCATACTTTTGGTGCTTGCCATTTTTAGCTAAAGCGGCACATGTTCACGAATAAGCTGTGCGGTTTGGACCTGGTCTCTCTGAACATTCAGCGAGGTCGCGACCATGGTCTGCCTGGGTACACCAGCTGGCGAGAACGCTGCGGGCTGCGGCGAGCGCGGAGCTTCCAGCAGCTCGATGATGATGTCGACGATGACTCACTGGCTCGCATAGGAAGCGCCTACAAGTGAGTACTGAACAGATTCGATATTCTGGCTCAGGCCGCAATAAAACTCAATACCAACTCAGTTCAATTGGCGCGATGGCGTATGAATTGAGGTGGACTTGCTGTGATTTGTAAGATGCAATGTGATTGATTAATTTGTTAATCGATGTTATAAAAAGACAGCTCGAGTCACTTTTAATGCCTTATAAGTACGACATCATTTTATTGGATCTACGATGTTTACATATAATGCCTTAATTGGTATTGAGTAGAAAAATATTTCATTGATTTATATTTAGTTTAATTGGGTTCATAAGTCATTTATCATAAATGGACATATGGGTCTATGAGGATACATTTGACCACAATGTTTGTTGTGTTGTCACATTTTGGATGTGACGTTATTTTGATGAGAACAGCAGCGAATTTTAACTTTGAAATTTTTGCACACGCGCCACTTATTTATAAAGACGTGAGGTGACGTCGTGACCTATTTCAAATTAGAGCAACTTGCACTCAAAAACTGTACAAATAAAGGCCACTCGTCTAATCACACATATCATGAAAAATCGTACGCAGATGTATAATATCTCCAAACTCGGCGCCCACACCTGGCGCATGACTACTTACTCTCAAGTGTGTTTTTCTCAGTGTCAAAGGTGTCAGTCGACGTCCTACGAGCGTACAATGATCGCATTCTTTTTATTTTCTTGTTCAACTAAAATTTGTCATCACGCCTGTACTTGTTTTCATTTTACGGATTTTACAGACACGTTGACGACATCGATTTGTACACGGGTGCCATCAGCGAGAGGCCAATTGAAGGCGGGTTTCTGGGTCCCACGTTGACTTGTCTGATACTGGACCAATTTCTAAGGTTGAAGAAAGGAGACCGCTTTTGGTACGAAAACCCAGGACAGTTTACTAACAGACAGTTGAAGGAGATTAGAAAGACTAGTTTAGCAAGGATCATTTGCGATAATTCTGACGGCGTTACTGAAATTCAGCCGGAAGTTATGAAGAAAGCTGGTTGGGGTAACAAAAGGTCATGTTGTAAGGACATGGGTAGAGTTGATTTTAGTCCGTGGCAGGAATTGAAAAAAGTGCCAATGGCGAAAGATGGGATTGAAGTTGTTACTATTAGACATTAAAACTAGTTTAAATTAAATTCAACTGCGAAATGAATGCCAATGAGGCTTACTATAAGTAATTGGCAGCTAAAAGTAAAGTGTCCATAGAAAGATTTTCTAGTTGTAATGTTAATTTTCTAGTTGATTGAAGATTGTAACTCCTATGAGAGATGGCTTTTACTCTCGATGGAGAAACTCAGTCAAGGTACATAAATGAGAGTAGCAGCTCAGAAATAGCTCAGCTTGACGCATAAAAAATAACTTTTCATTCGCAAAATTTTCAAAATATTAGCATCGAACTTTCGAGAGCCAAGAATCGGTTAAAAACAAACCGCTTAAATCCCAAGCAGTAATGCAGTAGCTCCAGTTACTCAAGTACAAATAATATCCAGTTTTATGAAGTTGAATCAGTTGAATTGTGTGCGCTCAATTCGCAATTCACCAAATACGAATCAAGGACCATGATCAAGACCACCAGGCGTGACACAACTTGCGGCATGAGAAGAAAATCAACGAGTTAACAGGCATATGCGAAGGAGGACAGAAACATCGTTATAATTATTATTGGCGTGCAGTGCCGCATACTTACTATTATTTACAATAATGCACAGCAATGCGCATCCATCATCGCTGTACACCCCTCCCACTCCACCGGTTTGGTGTTACTGCCATCAGTGAATGACACACCGTAAAGACAATGAATCCCCATCGGGCGTGTACGCATAGGTGTAATAAACAGTAAGAAGGCGAATGAAACCGGTGCGTATTGTCTTATGCTCATTACACGCGTGCATACGAGAGTTGGAACAGCGTTGGCGTTCGGGAGCACACGTATGCAACATGATGGTGGTACACACTCTGCATGACGTCAACTCCCATACTGGCGGCGAACGCGCTATTTTAGGAGCGATACACTCCGAGGTTCTGGCATTGAAGACAACTGCTGAATTTATACACGCGCCGAGAAATCAACCCGGATGGACATCGGACATGCTAAAACGTGAGAAAAGCGTTGTATACAAACACCTCAACTTGCCAGCAGATCCACAAAAAGACTAGCTATAATTTGTCTGAAATTGTAACCGTGAACATTAGATCTTATGTGCATTCAGCGTTTGCTATAATTAACGCGGCTAAATTACTGCAAGATAGGCGCATTTGCGAGCAGTCAATATCCGAATAACTGCATTTGCTTTCGCTTACTAATTCCTAGCCGCATTGACCTTCAATTATGCAAACGCATACAAAACATAAACACAAAACAACAGCACAACGCGGCCGGACCTCACACCACAATGAAAATAAATCGTTTATTATGGTACACAACCATCATCTAATACAATATGTCAAAATGGTTGAACTTAACATTACTTGTTGAGCACTGACCATCCTGGAAAACATGGAAACGCATCCAAACTGCGTCCACCCCATAATCAGCTGGTGTTCGACTCTCCCAGCTTGAGTATTTCTTGATGATGCTGTGCTTATAAGAACATAGTACCTAAGTCGCCGGCTTCTATCACATCACAATCTTCTTAATAAATGTATATACATTAAAACAAATAGTAAATAAATATCTATCAAGGTTGCCAACAAATTAATATCGATCTCGGCGTTGATCCGTGAACTTCCTAAGCGTTTTCCATCCGTCGCTAGCACGTGATGATGATAAATTAATCGCAGTCTTTAATCGTAGTGTTAACGACGCCATTCGTATTAATTAAGTCATAAAGCATCACCTTCCGCCTGTACAAATTCCCATGAGTCCACGCAGCACTGCTTCTTATCTGTACTAGAACGTACACGTGTTTTTTTAATCCGGCGGATACTGCGCGAACAGTTGAGGTACCACTGGTAAGCTAAGAGCAGGCTCAATTCGGCAGCGTGTCGTAGAGGATGTCCTTCGCTGATTGCGACAGATGTTCGGGGAACTTGATCTCGAAATTGACGATGAGATCGCCCTTGCGCGATGGCTCCTTCGGGAGTGGCAAGCCATAGCCTTGAATGCGACGCACCACGTTGGGCTTGATGACTTCATTGGTAAAGTGCAACGGGATGGACTTCCCAGACATCGTTGGTACTTCCACTGTGCATCCACATAATGCCTGCAAGTTGAAAATCATTTATTAGTAGATAATTCACGCGGTATGAATCACTCTCCTCTAAATTTGGGACATCGAGTCCCATCGCTATTCTTAGCCGACACCCACCTGTTTCAAAGACACTTTGGCCATGTATCTGATATCGCTGCCTTCACGCTTGAACAACGCGTGCGGCTTGTCTCGAATGATGAAGACAATATCCGCGGGTATCTTGTTCCTCCCTTGATCACCTTCCCGCTGGAATGTGACTTTAGTGCCCGCCTTCCATCCTGGCTTGACATTAATCGTCAGCACTTTATCCTCCTTCTTCAGGGTCCCATCTGCTTGCAACACCTTCCTACTGATTTTCATTTTCTTGGTGCATCCTTTAGTGACGTCCTCCAATGACACATAGAGATCATGTTCAATGGGGGAATCTTGCATCTTATCCTTGCTCCTATTGGGGCTGTTGTGGATGTTGAATGAATGTGATCGAAAGGCTCCACCTCCTGGACGTGGCATGCTTCCCATACCCCCCAAATTCAACCAGAAAGGATCCGTGTCCATCTCTTCATCATCTCCAAAGCCTCCAAACATTCGGTTGAAACTGTCGAAAGGGCTGGAGTTTCCAAAGAACTGCGCGAAGGTTGCACGCGGGTCACCATGGAATGTGTAGGTGAAGTCATTGGTGCCCATTCCGGAACCGCGGGTTCCGCCACTTTTAAGACCTTCCTCTCCATGTGCATCGTAGATATCCCTCTTCTTCTTATCAGACAGGACTTCGTATGCTTCGGCAACTTCCTTGAAGCGATCCTCTGCACCAGGGTCTTTATTCTTGTCTGGATGGAACTTGAGTGCTAACTTCCTATAGGCCTTCTTGATGTCTTCATCGCTGGCGCCTTTAGCAAGGCCGAGGATTTTATAGTAGTCCTTACCCATGGTGAGTTCTAGAAGGTTTTCTAATCCCAACACACGCACGACACTGTGCAATCTAGACACGCACTGCTTGCACAATTGCACAGCTGTTTACGGCGCCTACGATCGAGGCTGGTGATATGTTATCTGGTTCTGGATGGTTTACGCTCCACGAAGCCAAAAATCGAGGAAGGTGATACACGCGACCATCCGGATTCGAAATACAAAATGCGGAACGAGGCAGCTGGATCAGCGTTATATATGCGCGTGGGGGAATCTGGATGTCCGTGGAACATGCTAGAAGCATCTAGTACTGACGCGCCGCAAAAGAATCAGATTCAAACAAGTTCCCTAATTTTTAAAATAGTTATGTTAATTGCACGTTTTAAACATTATTATTAAAAACAAAGTAATGTGATAACACAGTAAATTGAAACAAGTTAATAAAGTTTGTAATTTCGATTAGAATTGAAATACAACTGACAAATCAAAATGCCTGAAACTAAAAGTGACTGTATGCAACCCAGGAAGCTTCTAGGTTTGAATCGAAGTTTCTGGAACTTCTTTTCATTTCTGGTTGGCTCGAAGGATCTAACAGTGTTCCAACTTTTAATAACACAATTATAAAGAAACAAAACAAGTTGATTGTTAAAATCTTGTAAGAAAACAAACGTTTAAAAATGAAAACCCATGACAGAAGTGTAAAATAGGCATTTTCTGATATCAAGTTATTCAAATTCACAGCTTTTTAATATGGAAATGTTTGAAATGTTGTAAGTTTACTTTAAATAAACATTTCAGAAGTTTCTGTTTGCTTATGACCGAGCAAATTAATAGCTTGTAACATCGCAAAAGCTCCTCCGATAATTGCAACCCAATTGATAAGCCTTAAAAATTTTATCGTTTTTAATTTAATTTCAATTAGGGATACGTGCTCATCAATCGTAAATCATAAAACGAGAACAAACCACAGAATCGTAATGTTGCACATGCGTTGGCGTAAACAGCCACAAAACAATCACAGCCGGTTTAATAATGTCACCATTGAAGAAAATTATTCACAAAAATAAACGCGCAGTCTGCCAAAAGGCATCAAAGCGTGTCAAATTGATTGTTGTACGGTGTTTATCTGTAAATTCAAGCAACATAAGTTAGTTATTTTGGAATTTAGCGTGGAGTTGTTTTCCGATAATGTTCCAATATTTAAGTATAAATGAAAATTAACCGTTCACTCCTATCGCGCTTGCTGGTTGCGTGTGTTGTTAGCAATCGCTGGCGTACCGGTCGAGGATAAGAAGACAATTGTGGCTTTGATTGATGTCACATCTGTTTGTTGAGCGCTGAACGTTCATCTAATAATCAGGATTATAATTCCTAAGGCATATAAACCTGTTTTCATTAGAAATAAATGATTTTTTGTTTCGATGTTTCATTCTAAATCTACTCATTTATATCATCAAATTATCATTTAATTTTCCCACGACCACAATTTTCCTTCTTCAGTTTACTGCTTTTGCAGTCATTCTAATAAAACTGAACGAAATTAATGCCGGCAGTGAGAAGCGTTTCTTCTATAATATATGTTGGTCTATCTCGTGACCTTATTATTTAATAATTTGAGAATGGGTAAGGTTGGGTGCAGGCGGCCGGCTGTTTCTTTTGTCGGAGATAAGTATTTTGAGAATAATCACATTATTCGTAGAGGTTTAAAGATTGTATGAAAGTGTGACTGGATGTGCTCATTACAGAGTTTTGGGTTTTTCAACTTGTGTTTATAAATTTGAAGGTTGTCTTTCATGGCCAAGTACCTATGACTTACAAAAGGAGAATAATAAGTTTGGGGATCTTTGGAGGCGCGCATGTGCTCTTTACTTCTGATTTGGATATTTCTGTTGGTTTTTCCCAAATAAATGGATAGCCAGGAGTGGCAGATTATATGCTGCTGAATTTAGTGGGTTATTGATTTTTGGAATATTTTGTTATTTGTTCTGCGTCTTATTGTGTTGAATTATTTATTCCAACAGAGGTCCCTCCGGTAAAACCCGATCTACACAATATTTACTACTTTAAGTGTTTTTCACAGATTTATCTACGTTGGATGATCAAAATTAACCACGTGCGAAACGCAGAATTTATTTGTATTTATTATTTTTAAGAGAATGCTGAATAAACAATCTTTACTAAAAAGAAAAACATGAGAAACTTAACCATCACAAATTTAAAATCTTTGGTTCATGTGCTTTCCCATACGTTGAAAGCAAATTAAATGTTAAATTTGATGTCATATGGAGAGAAAAAAAAAACAGAATTATAATAAGTGGCACCTTTAAATATGTATATATAATTAAATCATTTAAATAGTTAATTTGCGTAGTAAATTTCACTAGGTATGAGTTGCATCACATTCCAGTCTGAGTTATAAGTACACAACCGTATTGCACTCGGCAATTCTATAAATATCACAAAAATGTACAAGATTATAAATGAAACAATCACATGTAATTGATCACACACATTTTCACAGACATGACGGACACAATCAAGATGTACGGTTAATTTTGCTGTTGTGTGAACTTCAAGAAGACCTAAAAACGAAAAATGTATCAATCAAGTAAGTGTTGCAATGTACATAAATAACTTACTTGCTCCAAGCTAGTTTGGCCTATAGAATAGTCTTCAATTTCAAGCGTAGATTTCGAGCTCTCCATGATGCCAAACATCCGCGACCATGGCATCCCTGCATCCGGAATGTAATAAGTAATCATCTCTTGATGTTGTTCCCTTAGCTCAGCAGTCGGGAATTGTTCCTTCACAAAAGCCTCAATTCTTCCAATTGAAGCCTCTCCGATAAAAGCTTGCTTGCGTACCTTTAATATTAAGGTAAAACCCCGTGAGAATTTACTTTTAAGATGTTGCGTTGACCCAATGCATTTGAAGTTACCATTGACCATGATGGCTAATCGAGTACACAACGCTTCACATTCTTCCATGCTGTGTGTTGTGAGGATTAGGCACTTTCCTTCGTCACGTATTTTGCACAAGGCATTCCATAAATGGCGCTTCGTCGCAGGATCCATTCCTGTCGTTGGCTCATCTAGGTAGATTATAGGTGGGTCACCTATTAAGGCAATAGCAGTGCTCACTTTGCGCTTGTTGCCACCACTCATCTCCTTGACTTTCTTATCGAGATGTTGGTAGAAGTCCAACTCTCTGGCTAATTTCTCCGCAATGTAATTACATTCAGATAATTCGAAACCTCGGAGTAGCGAGAATACCGAAATGGTCTCTCTTCCAGTCAAGTCATCGAATAAGGCATCAAATTGAGGACAGTATCCGATTTGCTTATATACCTTTTTGATATTGTACTTTAAGTTCAGGCCTTTTACAAAAACATCTCCTGAGGTGATATCTGTATCACCTGTGATCATTCTAAAGGAGCTAGTTTTTCCAGCACCATTTACTCCTAGTAATCCAAAGCATTCGAAACGATTGACTCCTAAGCATAATCCCCTAACAGCTGCAAACTTCTTATAGTATTTTGTCATATTTCTCAATACAAGATTATAATTCCCAATTTCATCCATCGATAATGCTTGAATACGTTCTCGTTCACTGACGACATCGTCATCCTCGTCTTCTTCTCTAGGAGGGTCTTTCTCTTTGCTTTGTAGGAAGTAAAGCATCTTGTGGAACATTTTAAGTTCAACCATCATCAGGATAATAATACTCACAAGTCCAATCAGCAAGGTAATAATGATATTCCGTAGGATGCCTGGTTTAGTCCAGGTGAAGTAATGTTCTGTACGTTCTTCACATTGATGCTGTTGAGTAGAAATGAATTGCCAACAGAAATCCTCATTGAAACCAGCTTTGACACAGATGGCAACTGCTTTCTTACACGTGGAATATCTTATATATTCCAAGTTAGTGTTCCTAATGCCACTTGTGAGAGCATAATGTGGAACAAACATAAAGACCCAATCTAAGGCACGTCCAATGTCTTGAAGATCTAATGCTTCAAAGTTGAGGATTTCAACGACCATGAAAGCAAAAGTTCCAAAGATGGTAGTAAAGAGGATAACTCTAGTGAAGCCAGTTGAAGGTAGGATATACCAAAAAGAAAGGAGATAAATTAATGGGAACATTCCAAAAGCAAAGTATAAGAGGATAACCATTAAATTCCCTAAAACAAGACAAAAATTAGATGTTAACTAGGATTGAAAGATATTTGATATAGTTTAACATACCAATATCCTCAGGTTTCCGATATCCATCCTCTTGGAAGCATGTCAATGTAATAATCAACGCCAGAATAGTCACCATGTAAGTGAACCAATCCCAAAGGTAGGACACAGACCAGAAGACAATAATATTCACCCCAGACACAAACTGAAGATGTTTCACTTTACAAACTCGTTCCCGAATGTAGTAGAGAATGTAAAACGCTGAAATAAAAGTCATACAGTATCCAATATTGACTGCAAGTTGGAATCCCATGTTATTCCCTTGTTGTGCCAGTCGAAACTACAAAAACCATCATCCATTAGACAGCAACCTACTAGGGTTGAAGAATACTCACAGTTGAATTTACTGATAAAGGTAGTGGGAAGTTATTCACACTAATCTCATACTTTGAATTAATAGCCTGCAGTATTGAATTATAAACAAAGTTCAACACCAATGGTGGTGTGTGAAAGGGGTCATTGTTAAACCATCCAGTAATCTTATTCTTGGAAAACACGCCACCAATTACATAAGACATTCTTACTGTGCCAGGCTCATCATTTGTCAACTGAAGCATATATTTACTAATGTTTTCAACTGGTTTGGCCGTTAGTTTGTTGCTTGATAACCAATTAGTTGCTGCTTTGTAGGTGGTAGAGTCACCATCTCTTTGGACAACCGTAATTGAGTCATGGTAGGATTGCAAACGAATTGGGAGACTGGGAAGCTCTTTGAGAATAGATTGTTTACCGGATTGTATAGCAAGAATTAGAAGAATAATTGGGATGAGCATTTGCACAAGAAACAATTGCCAGGAACGGATTGTGGTCAAAGCTCGTTTCATTAGCATTGCCCGGATGTGATTAAGAAGGAGTTGAAAACCAGTTAATCGTTTGTGACCACCAATATCAACTAGAAATAAAGCAGAACAAATGGCATTTAATTGGGGTTTTGGTGAGTATGTAGAAGACTTACGACGTGTTTCTGATGGGTTTCTTACATTTCCATTAGATTCTAATTTATGATCACCTTCATTATTCTGAATGAGGCGTTTTTGGGCAGAGAGGGATGTGCTATCAGCTCCAACCCTACGAAACAGTATTGAGTTACGAGAGCTACAAGAGTAATAACTTGTGACTCACTTCATGAATACTTCCTCTAATGTAGTCAACGATATCCCATAACTTCCAATGCCTAAATCTTCAAGGTTTCCCTCAATGTTGGATAGCATTGGTTCAAATCTAAATGCATCCTCTTCATTTAACAAGTATGTTAGTTCCGATCCAATGTTGCTCTCGACCATAGCATGTGGGATGTACTGCCTTATAGTCTCAGTCATTTTGGCCACATCACAACTAGGTAACTTCTCGATAATCAAATGGTATCCAGCACCATATTTCTTCTTTAAGAAGAAACTCGACCCACAACACTGTAAAATACCTCCGGACATGATTGCAATTCTATCACCCAGTAAATCAGCTTCATCCATAAAATGCGTGGTCAACATTACAGTTCGTCCTGTTTTCTGCGACTCCACCATTTGCCACAGTGCCCTTCTAGCAGCTGGATCCATACCAGCAGTTGGCTCATCCAACATTACCACTTTAGACCCTCCGCAGAAAGCAACAGCTACTGATAACTTTCTCTTCATACCACCAGAAAGTGTAGCTGATCTCTTATCACGTTTATCCTCCAGCTGAAGTAGTTGCAAGTAGTGAGTGATCTCTGCGTTTATGTCAGCTTCAAGCATTCCCTTCAATCTAGAGTAGAAGTAAATGTGTTCTGATACTGTAAGTTCATCAAAGAGAATGTTATGTTGTGGGCACAGCCCTAGACTCTGTCTGACTTTGTCGATTTGAGTGCGTAGGTCATAGCCGTTGATCATTGCTGTACCGAATGTAGGGTTCTCCATTCCAGTGAGCATTGACATCGTTGTGGTTTTCCCAGCTCCGTTATGCCCAAGAAGAACTGTGATTTGTCCTTCATACATACGGAGATAGATGTTGTTGACTGCACGTTTTTCTTTACCATAGATCTTGGTGAGTCCTCTAATATCAATGCCGGGCTTCATGTTTTTCGGTTCATCTTCATAACGGGTTGAATCATTGTTAACATCAGCTGCATCTTGATCTAAAATAAACAGCTATGGTTGTATTTCTAGTAATGGTTTAGAGTATATTTGAGATTGTACCTTGTATTTTAACAGGTGTTTTGGTAAACCAAGAGAAGATAAAATTCCATTTCTTTGCCACACCATACCTCCCTGGAAAGATTGCCTCGACATACAACGCTATCACCAAATACATTAGACTATCAAAAATCAACATCATGAAAATATGTGCCATTGCTAAGTTATCATCTGGTGTTACAGGTCGGAAGAAGTTACTCCATTGTAACCCTTCCCCAGTACTTTCAAACATACAGATGATTTGGAAACCATAAGCCATTGCAGTGTTGGACATCAAAGACGCTGAGAGTTTCGTGTTCAGTCTCAATTCCTGGTAGTTTTTTCTCAAGACTGTGTGTGGAACTAGAAAGAGGAAGAAGAGGACACCTCCAATTCCAGCCGCCATATTTGCTACAATATAATACAATATTGCCCCAAACGCCAAAATAAACAGCAAAAGGTTGTTACCTTTAGTGAAGAAAACACTAATTGCAAAACACAAAGTAATCGTGGCAATGGCGTAAAACACCAAGAAAATCGTCAACAACAAAATGTCACATTTTGGCAATACAGGAGGAATGCCCTCTTCATACCATGAACTAATCTTGAACAAGGTCACCATGATAATGATGGAGATGAGCATGAAGAGTAGAGACTTGACGAACCACGCGGTCCAATGTAACCACCCTGGTAGACCCATAATCTTCATCGATTCCTGGCGACATAAAACTCATGTCAATGTCCACCAAGTCTTCAATTAATCATATACAACGAATAACACGTGATGTACGAACAGCCTATTCACACTTCTAAATATGTTCAATTTGAGGTCATATCGATTTATTTATATACCTTTAATTGTTTTTCTTTCTCAGTTGTGATGACCTTAATAGTCGAAATGGCCGTGTACTCAAAAGCCAGGACAATGATTAATCCAATCATATCACGCATCACCAGCATGAGGAGATCATTGATGAAGGCCGGGTAAGGGAAGCGTCGCATGGCTACCTCCGGTTGAGTTTTGAAATCCACGCCGGTTTTTGTTTCGATGATTGCTTGCGAGATTAGGCCTTGTAGGGCAAGGAAGTTCTCACCGTAGTAACCTAGAATAGTAGGTAATTTCAGGATGAGTAAACATTTACGCCGGTAATTAGAGATATTACTTGGTGTTGCTGTGGTATTTACCCAACGTTCTCGAGGGCCTCCTTCCTGGATAATTGGATAGAGCAGGTTGGTTTTCCATGTGAGGAGAATTATGTTACTAAAGGATGATTGTAATTCCGATGGAAACCTAAATGCAGCTGGGGATTAAAATTTAATTTGTTAATTGACCATTGGGAGCCCACCGTAATGTGAAGTCAACTTTGCTAGGCATATCAACGGTGTTGGCGTAGGATTCCGGAAAGGCAATACCAACTTTCCGCTTGGCACCTGATGACGTCAAATAGGCTTCTGCTTGTTTCTGACTTGTAAACCCTATCATTTTATTGCTAACATTATCACAATCAGGGCGGCATCCTATGATTAACTCGTTGACATCTTGCATGAGGTTGTTGACACCATTTGAAGTATTTGGGGAGAAGGCAATGATGTAACTTGATGAGAAAGAAACAAATTTATCAGCTGGTACGTAATATAGCTTGGAGTGGTACCTTTTTAAAGAGTTGTTTGCAAGTGGAGAGAACTCAGGGAAATGAATTTCTTCAATCACTTCGCTGTCTACCAAAGACCGGACAAGAACCAAGATGGCGCAGAAGAAAACCGGGACCAATATTTCGAACAGAGTTTGTACAGGATGTCGGATCTGTAGTTTCCAGTTCTTCCACATCAACAACCCAAACTTTCCGAATTGGTTTCCGAAATCGCCCATGGTTTTACTAACACAACAGTATAGGTAATTATTTGTTCATAAAGTACAACACGCGTGTTGAACTCATGTCCTCATTTTCAATACATTTATGCGATTATAAAGTATTCATAATTTCACACCATCTAAATTGTATTTAGTATAAAAAATGCTTGATGATTTTCTTGGAAATTTCTCATCTGTCCGCATGTATTGTCCGCTAGAGTGCGTGGTGGAAAAATCGCAAAACTCAGTAATCGGTTACCCAGTTTCCCACCACGTACTGACCGTGAAAATCTCGCCCGCGATCGATACTTGACAGTACAATTAAAATGTCAACAACTGTCACCCACAATCCTTACCTGTTTATCTTCTCGGCAGCTAATGTACGGAAATTGTTAACAACTTTACGCGCTTCACAAAGCGTCAGTCATGTTTGGTAGCGCATGAATCACTCCCGCACGACGTTATTAGACGTCGTAATAGCAACAATTCCCGGTACACCGCGCGCATCGAATAATTTATAGAACGGCGAGCGGTTGCCGCTACTGCTGCCGCTGTTTCACGGCCGCCGAGCGCCGTGTGAATGATTAAAACGCCGCGTAGTTCGACCGCCCCACTGCCGCCGAGATATTGCCATACTGTAATAACAGTTTGTTTGCACGAGTGTTGGTTGCACAGAGATCAGCGCGCGTGTGGGTCAAGTTCGCGCAACTAAAACCGCCTTCTGCTTCCACCCTAAGTTGACTATGTGAGAGAAAAGCAGTCATTGGTAGATTGCCCGATCGATGACCACCTCACAAGGTCACTTGAAGAGAAAGTTGAATTTACCATGTATTTTATTATGAGTTTCTGCATGGATTTCATTATTGAAGTGGAAAGTTCAGCTGGGTTATGCGTTGTGTGAAAAATAATAAAATCGATATATGATTCTAGAAGTTTGTAAATTGCCTTGTGTTTTTGATTATCTATTTGCATACCTATAGTGTGATTACCACAATGCAATTATGGTCAGATAGGAACGGGCATTGTTTTCGGTGGGGGTCGCGCATACCAGTCAGGTGCAATATACTAGTAAATAAATATAATAACAATTCTCAACAATATATTGTTATTAGTCGATTATAATATAGCGACGGAACTGGCCTATGACATTTTATTATAGTACTATATAGTTACGGATAAACTTAAACATCTGTTGCGTTGATAAAAATATTTAAGAAGAAATATAATAAGATTAATGTATTTTAGCCATCTACTAAATTACATAGGCAAGCTAATGCAAACCCGACAAACATACAGCAGAGTCCAAAGTATGAGTGTGGTTATGAAGTGTTTAATATGCATTATGTAGATAAAATTTCATTATAACACTTACTTAAAATTCGCTTAATAGAACGTTTTCGGTATGTTGGCTTCTTCAGTATAAGATTTGTTCAAGATATCATTTGCTTTATGTCGGGGTTATCCACAATAATAATAACACAATTCTCAGTTTCGATTTTTCAACACACCACTAACAATAAAATAACACAATATAGAATCTAATAAAATTAGAAACATTGCAATAGAAAACCGATAAAATCCAAAAAAAAAAAATAGCTAAAACATTTGACACAATAAAACGCAGAACGATAACACTTATCTCAAGAAACAAAAAACTGTAAGGCAGTTAAAAAGGTTCGGAAAATTAAATTTTAAAATTGCATACAGAACAAGATATTCAAAAATCAATAACCTACTAAATCCTTTAAACATCCACAAATCCAGCGGTATCTACACGTTAACTTGCAACTTCTGTCCATCCATTTATGTAGGAAAAAACAAAAGAAATTGCCAAGTCACAGATCCCCAAACATATAATTCTCCATTTGAGAACCACCTAATTAAACATTCACACGCAGGTAACAATAAATACAACACTAACAGTTAAGAGATTTTTTAAAGAGTAATCGAATCATTTAGAGATCAAAGAAAACCTCCAAATTTACAGACAAAATGAAAAACCCAAAACTCCTTAATGAGCACACCCAATCACACTTTCATACAACCCTTACGACAATCCTTAAAATGCCCGACAGAAGAAACAGCCATAAATATTATAAATTATAAACAATCATAAATAACATTCCGAAAACGTTTTATTAAGTAAATTCTAAGTCAGAGTTGAAAGTAAATTTAGAATAATTTATTCTTTTTATTGCGCTTTCAAAACTATGACTGACGCATCAATAACAAAATTTCAGCTTGCGTCATATTAAAGAGTAAATATACTGTTCCGCATATTTGCAATTTGCGCTATTTTAAGATTGCATCTCCGATGTATTAACACTTTGCCGACCGCAAGTTTCGTAAAAATCTATTCGTTTTGCGCCGGCATTGCCGACTCGGATTACTTGGCTTATCGCCGGGCATCGCTAGTTCCTACGAGTTCTCAATCCTGTTTCTTCACTTTCAGGAAATTTCGGAAATAATACACGTAAATAAATACAAAATTTGTTTAATATATTTATTTATCCGAACGACTGTGCCAGTTATATATATATATTTTGCAGACTGGACCGGATTTAGAACAAAACCGGACTCTGCTCACAAATTTATATGAACAAGAGAACTCGCTGGCTGCTCGGGCTCTCTGATAACTACAACGGATGCTCTGGTGGTACTGGGGCTCTCCCTCTTGGAATTGGGAGCGTCAATTCCAAAGGCACCAGGCTAGGACAGGATAGAGGTTGAAGATTTCAAGCGAATACGCGTGTGGACGTAGTCAGACACACACATGGATCGCATTAAGGGAATAGACGTAGGATTCGGGATCCTGTATTGTAATGTAGCGTGGCTCGGAACGAATGGGGCGGCAGAACCTGGGTATCGACGTCTGGGTTAAGTTGGCGAAGTAAAGACACTTAGAAAGCTTTGGTTTCATTTAATACTTTACTTATTACTTTTAACACTTTAACTTTAAACACTTCGCGACTCAATCGGACATAACAACTGACTGTAAGACTAGGAATGATTTTGGTTTGCAAACGCGTCTCTTTATATAGGAAGAAATGCGCGCGCGAAATATAAGAGATAAGATAATATTAACATGGCACGTAATTTGATAGATTTTCCGAAGGTCAAAGGATTAATATAGCTAATTGTCAATAGTTCGTTCAAGGACTCCTATCTCAAATACAGAACTAACAATATAATTATAACTAACCAATAATAATTTAAGAAAAAACAACAAGCTTATAGCGTGAGCGTGTCTCACTGCTGACAAATCATTGTTTTCTCTGTTTTTTCATCTGTTGTGTCGATTCATTTCTCACGTGGCACTTTGGGACACAAGGATCTATTAATCAACATTTAAATAACTTAGTGCTATATTCAGTTTATCATATCGAAGAATATAATTTTCATGTGTCGGGCGTATTTGTTTTATAAATTCTCAATCGTTTGTCTTGGCAAAGCTTTAGAAGGGGACACAGCAGTAGAATCAACGCTAATTAGACTTGTGCAATACGTGTGGATGCAACACGTGGTCCATCAATTCAGTGAGCATTGAATTTGTGTTACTGACTTATTCTTTACACTTCACCCTGTGTGATAAGTATTTAAACATCAACGAACAGCCTGCGTTAGTTATTTACGTGTTAGCGCCATCCCTGTGTTCTATCTTGACAACGACGACTACAATAGGTAATGAGAAATGTAAATTTTATTAAAATAATTTATATTTTATCGTAGGAAGAATGAATAATAAACGAGAGACAAAAAATTACTTAGGAAAATCGCTAATTTAATGAAAAATGGAATTTACATTATTTTTTTAAATTAATAATTACAAAAAATCATAAATCTTAATTTGCAAAGAATCTATAAATTCATTTAAAAAATTTAATTTGCGTCGCCACTGCGACATTAAATATAAAAGTGAATATGATCGATTTGAATCTGAATTCAGACAAAATAAAATAGATTCTTTGCAAAAATCATTAGAAGCATAACAAAATGTAAGGAACAATGTTCAGCATTGTCCAAAACATCCTTACATATTTCGAAATTAATTGCTGAACATTAGAAGCCATTTACGGATGGTGAGTTCATTAAGAAATGTATTTTGATTGCACTTAACGAAATTTGAGGATATTAGTTTGCGCTCCGCTTTGTAGCAGTCAGTAAGCCTTCTGACTGTAGCAGTAACTGCGAGGTGCATATTCGAAGGACACGAAGTACTTCAAACCCTGCTGAAGGAATACTAAACATAATATATAGTCCTACAGGATCCAGTGCCAGTAACTGCTTATAACCCTGGTAGATGTTGCAGTACAATGGAATGGAGAACAAGTACTGTGTTGGTATCCGGCGTAGTTGCAGTACGCTCCAAAAGTTAAAAAATCACTATCAACAAATGATTTATTTTTATGATCATGGTTTCTCCAATAAATACATCTCATACAATTGCTTATTCTTAAACTCTGACTCCTCAAACTCGGGGACACACTTTAACTCGACAATTTCATCAAATCCTTCCTCAATTACAGGCTCCTGAAACCCTTTATAATGAGAATGAATAATAATATCTGTAACAGGCACATGATTCTCTTTAGTGAGATCCCGAAACTTATTATTATGCATCGCTCTAATTTTCTCCACCTTCATATAAAAACACCTACAAGGCACTTTGAAGCTTTGAGCTACTGCAATGAACCTATTACGCGACTCCTTATCTTTATTCGTGTTGTCAACCACCACCTTCTTGTTACTTTTAAGTGAATCTTTAACTAATTGAATGCATTTCTGCCAAGAACCAAGAACATCTCTATTTACATGAATGTACCCTTCAGGGATGAGGACCTTTTTACAAAATGTACTTTTTCCTGATGCTGGAGATCCTACCATTATAACTACTTCAGGGGTAGAACCAAGAGTGTATTTTGTTTGCTTACATTTTAGCTTGGGGTCATATATTTGCTTAAGATCAGGGAGAAATGATTTTGAGTTGAGAAACATTTCTTCTGGTGTTATGAATTTAATGGAGACATTCTTTGCAAAGAAGAGATCAGCATATGAGTGATCTTTAGACGTTTTATTTCTCTTTGGTCTACCTGCAGAATCTCCAACATAAAATGATTCACTTTTGTTGATCGTGTCTGAGTTACGCCCTGTCATAGCTTCCCACATGCCAATGCAAGGTTTCCTCATGATATTCCTTTGAGTAGCAAGAAATACTTGCATTGGTAACTTGACAGTACTTAAAATATCTTCAATCTTCTCCTTGAATTCCTCTCTCTTTGTAGCATCATTTCCAAGAGGTAACTGATTACTGAATATAACAAGTTTGTAATTCTTATTGTAATAATCCAGCAATACATCTGGGATATTCTTGTATAATAGTGTCCAGTCATTAGCATTCTCAGGATATTTTTTACCACTTCTTGGTTTGATCAAAGTACCATCCATATCAAAAGAAGCAATTTTAGATGAACTCTTACTTTCTTTAGGTGTGAATATAAGATGATCCTTGAAGTCTTCCCAAGATCCATTAATCTTAGTGAATGGGGTAAGTGTTGTTTGAGAACTACGATTTGTGGTGATGTTGAAAAAGGATGTGATTTTCTTGGATGCGTCTGCTTTGAATCTTTTTGCAGGGCTTGAAGAATCCATATGTCTCACTCTATAAGCCATGTTTTTGACTGTTATAATGTCTTCTTCTTGGAGCTCATACGTTGAGTTTGTGCATAGTTTATAACCGTTGAATATAACTGCAGTATTATTTGTTTGAAGCTGTAGTTTTTGATTATCTTCTGTGAAGGTTATGTCGAGATGTTTTAAATCACATGAAGCGGAAATTTCGAGCCGTTCTGTACCGTTGCAAAGATAGAAATGCATTTTTGCAACTGCTGTCGATGGCAGATTTGCAAGTTTTTGCAATGAACGCAAACACGTAATTGTTCTTTGAGGATGTCACTATTTCACCCTTAATCAATATGCACGGTCGCCACAATACTCTCCAAAGGCATGCTTAACTTCTTACACATTGGCGACAGGTATCTCCCGATGTGTCTCAAGCCAATGCCCACCAGGCATTTTCACAGCAACAGCAACTTTTAGTAAAGCCAGAACAGAGGAGTTCCACGGTTCCAAGAGCAGCAAGTGGTGCATTAAATTCAAATCGTCCTTTTCTATAATTTATTGTAGACAAGAGTGAAAATATGTGAATAAACAAAACATAAAAAAACTATACCTCTGCAAAATACATATTTGCAATAGATACAAAAACCAATATTATTCTTCATAGTTCATCAAATATGGTCTATAAATATGAATATGTACAATATGCAGACAAATTTCTTTTATAAAGTACCTCTCATTGATTGCAATAACAAACATGTATAAACCTCAGCCAAAATGACAAATTCGTGTTTTTGCAGTGAAATAACGCTATAAAACATTGCAAAATTTGATTTTGCAACAAATCACAGAACCAAAACTCCTCTTCTCCAACGCTCTAGAGACTTTTAAACTTCTGCCAAATTCTAATCAGTTCAGTTCTGCGTCGAACGCGTGTGATGGAATGCCATGTTAACTTGTGAGACTCTAAATTATAATAATACTGCAATTATATGACTAACCATTTTGTTCGATAAGCAAACACTGGGTGCGTGAATCCATGCGTTCAGAAGCACGGAACAATTAAACTAAATTGACGCAATATGTTAAACATTGCGGAAAAAATTAATTAAACTTCAACCTATAATTAGCAGTGATAATGAACACATCGCCAAACTATAAATATGAAGAGTTGAGCTAAAGATTATTTCAATTAATTGCGATGCATCTAATCAATGCATCATTTTATGCAGTTTGAGGATTTTTCCTAATCGTTGTTTCGCTGTTTTCATGCCTTTTTTACTTCGAGGTGTTGTAGGCACGGAGGGATGTTCTATAAGAAACCAGTCAACAACAAATTTATAAATACAAAGCAAACTGCATCAACAAAGCATCTTGACTTACGTGCAGTTGGTGTTGACGCAGTTGGAGATTGTGTTGATGGACCAGCAACAATTGGACTGCTTATAATTGGTGCAACTTCAATCAACTTAGGTGGTTTCGGCTTTTTTCTACTCCTATTCCGCTTTGTATTCTATAATCAAAGACAATTAAGTTTAAACAGCTAAAATTTTCCTTCGCAAGTAGGCAAAACAACATACTTTATTTGTAGCCGATGCCCTTTTCGCAGCTGCTTCCAAAACCTTCTCCACCGCTTCCTTCTTCGTCCCTTCTCTGGCAGGACGATTCATTTTAGGTAGAAGTGGACCAACCCTAGCCCTAGGACTCCATGATTCATCCAATCCAATTGGATTGTAAATGGCATCATCTTCGATTGACGGGTAAACTAAAACAAAAGGAAACATCAATTAATTCATAATCAGCAGATATTTTGTTTACACTAAAAGATCGTTAACTTACTGTATTCTTCATCCTGATGCACATCATGCATTTCTTCCTCTTCGAGAAGATTCTGATCACTTATACGTTTTCTACTCTTCGATTTCTTGGGTTGTACAAAAGTTTGTCCTATTGACAACATTCCTGCGATTGCTTCTTGGGTCGATGGGGATGTCCTACCTTGATCATTCCTGTCACAAATAAATAAATAACACCAATCTCTTGCAAACCAAATTCAATTAACCTACGCATCGATAAACTTCGTTGTCAATGCCGACGCCTTCAACAGAGATTCAATCCCATTTGCGGGATTATCCTCGTCCATTATCATCTTCTGCGACCAATCTACTGCTTTCTTTAATTTCCTAGGATGTGGACTTTCGTCAATCAACAATTGCATCGATTCGTCCAACGGAGAGTCGTCGTCTTTAAAGTCGTAAATTGATTTCTGCGGACTAAATGTGCCTATTGTCTTGTCGTCGACTACTGGCATCACTGGTTTTGTTCTATAGCCAAAGAACAATTTTAGACAATTGACTAAAACAGGTGACAGCTGAGAAACTACGCACCCTAATTTAATTTTCAGCACAGTGCCTCCTCGATGGACAGCTGTCGCTGTTTCGGGTAACTGCGACCAAGGCGGCGGTAAATCAGGTGGCTGCTGAAACTGGGACAGTATTTGTTTGACGGGTGTCTTTTTTTCAGATGGTTTGGAAGGTGTTTTCGTCTTGGACTTGGCTGGTGTCGCCTTTTTTACTGGTTTCGCTGGTAATACTTCAGATTTTTCCATAAACTATACACAAATTTAAAGAAGACGCATTGGAAATTTCCTTTTATGGAGCAATTTCGCACATTTCGTGTGCTTTAAAAGATATTACTCACGTCTAGCGATGTTTTCTTGAATGGAAAATCAACAAAATCCTTATTTATTGGTCTTTTTCGCGCGCGTTTTGACTCACGTTCTGGTTTCGGTGGATTTAATGTGTTTATTAGTCTCTCAGCTGTTCTCACTTCCTTTGAGATGTCCTTAAATAACTTTACAACGCTAATTCCCATTGGAATTTGTGCCTTTGACGTACTATTCGTCTGCAACGAAGTTTGTAACATATTAGCATATCAGTTCAATAGATAACAAAGCCAGATGACTTACTTCTTTCTCTGTATTTGTATTCCATGATTTTAAGTAACTTACTAATATTTTTATCCCTGATAACAGCAAATCCGGACATTTTCCACCCTCTGTGTTAAGTTTCTGAATCTGCCCCAGCATCTTCTGTGCAGCAAACCAATGGATTGTCTCAAAGAATGGATACAGAAACTTTATCGCAGTCTTTACTTTCTTTTCAATATCATAAATTCTGCAAATTATATTCCATTAATATGATTGAATATCATATAAGTTTCACACTCACTGTAATTGCATTGGAATATTTAAACTATTTAAGAAATTCCCACCAAAAACAAGAGAATCCTCAGGTGTCAACACACCATGTATCCAACCAGTTGGTATCAGCATTGTCTGACCCGCACTCAACACACATTTAAAGCACTGATCCACCTGGTCACCGAAAAACGTCTCACTCTGATTGCTCGATGTCATCCACTGTTGGTACAGCGAAAGATTCGCAGGCGTTGGTCTGATGAGGTAGAAGATTTTCTGTCCGCGCAAGACATGATACCACACGCACGTCCCACCAAAATCAATGTGGAAGTCTGTATAAGAGTCTCTCACACTCATTAAACAATATTTCTGTACACAGAGTTGATCAAAGGCATATTCTTTTGGCCACACTACATTCGCCCAGTCTAACTGCCTTGCTGCCAAAGGTGCTTCAACCAACTTGGACAACCTTAAATCAGCAAATTAATATGAGATATTTACATAGACTTGTTTTCCATTGATAAAACTCACCCCATTTTAGAAAATTCTAAACTAACAACATTATATACCTTTGTCCTATTTACTGAGTAAAAATACTTAACAAAATCAGTCAGCTTCATCTTAATATCTGACTGCCTAACCACATCAATTACATCCATCTCATGATCACCTCCAACATAATTCTCCACATCATACAAAGTGAATTCACTTGGTGGCACCAACATCTCTAAGCCATCCTTGTTGTCAATCACAATTGGAACTTGAAAGCCATGCTGCAGGAGATATGCCTCTGTCAGCATGTGCCCCTTGAGATGCATCACAATCTCATCTGCATTGTTGAAGTGTCTTGCCCTCAACTCCTTGATAAATATGGCAGTGCCAGTCTGCACTGGCTTGTGTGCAGCATTCTCCTCCCAGTACTCATGCCTATGATAGTTCCTAAACTGCTTAACTAAAAGTAAATAATGTGAGCAACAAACAAATAACATCTTCGTTATTTGTTTTAAGTCCATATTGAGCTTGCTTACACTGTGAAGGACCAAACTCAAGTTCACATCTGGGACAGTGATATTTGTCTATTTCGGGCGCCGTCTGCTCTTGAAACCCCGTGCATCTAAAATCCCAGAGTTCATTTTGTAGTTATGAACCGCTTTCATTTGCAAACAAAGTTTGTATCGATGGTAAACAATTAAATAAACAATGCAAACAGCAGAGGTTATCTGCCAGAAAGATTGTGTTTTGAAAGGAAAAGGTGCTAGGGTGGCAATTTTTTACCCGCTATGAAACCAGTCTTTGCACACATCACACTGGATCATAAACACATTCGGGTCGTAGCGTGAACCGCACAAACAATAAGATTTTTCCAGTTCCATTTCGTCTGTTTGTGAGTGCAATCCGTTCAATTCGCTGAAAATAACCAAGCTCAGTTGTACGCAGGCGCCAATTTGACGTATATCAGACGCAAAGTGATTTAAATAAGAAACGCAAAACATTATTGAAGATTATTGTTTTCAAATATTTTAATATTTCTTGTTTTCAAAAATAATAATATTTTATGTTATGGATAGTGTTATATAAATATATATATATATATATTATTTTTGTTTTAAAAATGTTTTGGAGTTGACATGGTTGCATATAATAAAATGTACAATGTATTACAAAATAAAGTGAACAATAAAAATAAAAATTACTTTAATTATACGTAATAAATAATAACAAAATAACAAGAAATATAAGTTGTAGAAACATTAAAAATGTTATGTTACATTTATACATTTAAAGATAATACGTTAACGTAGTTGCCTATGTTGCAAACACATTCTACTAAATATTAAAAAACCGTATGAACTAATAAAACATTTGCTTTATTTTTTTTTTAAATTTTTGTTTATTTTTCTAAGAAAATTAACTTTACTACTTCCAAAATGACATCATACGCAATAATTCCGCAACAAAGCATCTTTTCAAATTAAAATATTCATTAACTCATTAGACAAATTCACTTCCTTCAAGCCTTGTTATCTCCTTGTTTTTCGCTTGCTTCGCGCCGCGAAATCCAAACATGACAAAACGAGCGTTGTTTTTAATTATTGTCGGGAGATTAAAGCATGCAGCAGGTGAGGGCGCGAGGATATTACCTCATTTATAAACGTTATAAAAGAGCAAACTTCCTGTCGCAACTTCCGCAGAATAACGCCGCGAGGGTGGTTGTGGCGACGGTGACAGCGAAAGGGTAAAAACACGCGCTTATTTTGTACGGGCGGCAAGGAAACAAGAATCGCCTTGTATCTGGATGTGTCTTGCGGGGAAAACATGGACCCCTTTTTACCGCAATGCAAATTATGAACTCATTTTAATGCGGAAGGGTGTAAGTTGGGAGCGCGTTGCTTAGCTGTTAAGTAAATCAGCAGTGCAGGTTTTCGGGATTTAATATTTTGGTAATGATTTCAACTTTGATTTGGTTAAAGAGGGTTGTTTAATGGAAAGCACGCGTTGTGGTCAGTTGGATCAAAGTTGTATAATTAGAATAATCCTTCACAAAAAAGAAATTATTCTAAAAAATCATACTTTACAGTGTTATTATTTCTGAAGAAAGTGATACAAGAAAGGAGCTTACATGTCGGACTATAACATAAATTGTAATGTTATTACGGTAAAAAATATCAAGCAATAACAACAGATTTTAAAAATTTTCCTTGTTTGTATTGAATCAATTTTGTAAGAAGTTTAACTTTACAACTTTAGTTAGTTTATATTACTTATAGAATAGAATTTAATAAAAGTTTTTGGATCTTTTAGTTTGGTAGTTATAAAAATAAGACTCGCGAAATGTACGATCTGCTTAAAAAATATTGATACAGTTTGTGTAAATTTTACTCATCGTTGCCTCCTAGGCACCATGTACTAGGCAATTACAATTGTTGCTTTTTGATTTATGTTTATAGATTGGAGAGTTCTTATTTGGATAGGTATTTTCTATCTTAGTGCCATCTTGTATTGTTATGCACTATTTTTAGATTATAATAGCTAACTATTAGTATTACTTTATGGTTCTTTGATTTTTGACACTTCATAAAAAACTCAAGCACTAGCTGTGTTTCTTACGGTCATTACTTCATCATCCTATAGTATTCTATAATTATTAGATATAGAATACGATTTAAATGATATATTTGGAGTTCTTAGTCTTGTAGTTATTGAGATAAGAAGTGCTTTAAAGAATCTTGATGTAGTTTTAGGATTACAGCCGAATAGTTTAGAAATTAAAATACCTTACTGGCTCTTGGTTTATCTATTTACATGAAAATTCGCAAATTAAACTATGTCTCGAAATAAATTCTAGATTTACGTGCCAAAACACACTCAGAAAGTGTATATCGTGCGGTCGATTGTCGGCATTCGTTGCAACGGCCGAGTGGATAAGTGGTTTTGGTTGTATTTTTCCGTATTGGGTGCTCGCGGTTTCTCCGCTCGGCGCAAATAGCCGGTAAAAGGACCCCGGATGCGGAGAGCAATGGTGCGTGAATACTCCCGATCGAGTGCTGCAAGAGTGTCGGCTAGTTTTTACTACTTTAACGCTCCGCTGCAATCAACACTCACGCAAACTTTCCTCCCAACTCAGAAACAATCTCAGCCGGCATTCGATTTAAGCCAACCTTGAAAAGTAGATAGCTGCACGTAAGTGATGGCTGTTATGCACAGTTGCACCGAAATTACTTCCAACAACTTCCCAACGCATTCGAATCAAAATTAGCACCGTAATCGATGCGTGGATCCACGTGTCACGAATCTCCACAACAGCATCCTCGCATACAGCACACTGGCATTCCCTTTCTAGCAGCAACCCTTTAATAAACAGTTTGGTAATCAACCTGGTGCAATTAGCAGCGGAAACGCGTGCAAGACGTCTTCCATGGCGTAATGACAGATATCCAAGTAACCATTACGCTAATTGTGCTCTGCGAGCGTCATCAACGTCTTGTAACAGGTGCGGGTGCTTAGCGCGTTTATTGAACGGATAGAACACACCGCCGCAAATAGAGATTTAGAAATGTGCGGAATTTAATGATGATTATGATAAAAATCA
Organism: Diploeciton nevermanni; assembly: GCA_027575565.1. NCBI lineage: Eukaryota > Metazoa > Arthropoda > Insecta > Coleoptera > Staphylinidae > Diploeciton > Diploeciton nevermanni. Next base: position 3,063,675 of record JAODIE010000004.1, on the reverse strand, counting down.
AACCGATTTACCTTTGGCAGGCTTGTAAATTTTGATATTTCATTAAGTTGCATAGGGGGTCTGTGGGATAATGCTCGAGGGTGGACACGATAGTTTTATGGCCACTGCTGCAGTCCGAAATGGCTGGGCGCGAGTGCATCGAGGGTGTTTTTTATTATTGCGGAAATCTTCGATTGCGCGCTCGGGCTGTGCATTTTGCGCGATCGTTTGTTAAAGATATTGGCAGTTTGTGTCCAGTTTAGGAGCAATATATGACACACTCACCAGGGATGTATTTATAATCTTTCATTCAATGAAATAAGGGTGATATATGCCATTTAACTAACGTGGACATTAGATTTTAATAATCATATTAAATTTTAATTATCCTAATTTCCCCGAGCCATCACGCACGATGGCGCAGCATCGACTGACGCAATGAGGTGAAGAAACGCGTTTTTATTGTAACGGGAAAGAGTGGGGATGACGCAGCTACGCAGGGCGCAGTCGTTTCGAGTCCAAGCGTGTATCTTACCTGAAGAAGAACCTGTTTAACTTATAATATACTATTAATCTATTGACGTAGTGAGATTACTATAAAACATTTTTGGCGTATTTTAAATTAAAAATAATATTGCAACTGTTATATTTCTTCCTTCTACTTTCTTTGTGTTGATCTCTCGGTGCATAGCAAGATTGATGACCACGTAAAACCCTATATAGAATTTTATCCACCCGGATTCGTAATCGCCTTCCTATTTGTATCCGGCATACGCTTCCGGCACAGCATCCGATGCAACATCTTTTGTTGAGCCAGTTGTGCGCGTTCGAACTCCACCGAATCTTTCGTCTATCACTACATCTCTGTTTGTATCTCTCTGGATGCTCTCAACGCGCAAAGCTCTCGTCGAGTACATAAGATTAATAGCAGGCTTTGTTTATCCTATGTAAATGCTATTAGCGCATTTACGCGCGCTTAAAGGCTGTGCGCGAGCATTTATTCGCTGCAGGGTGATTTATCATGCATTGCTAATTATCACAAGATGTATTCCGCGAAATGTCGGGAACGCGTAGACGTCGAAAGAGACAACGTTAATGGTAGCTGGCCGGGGATAAATTGCAGCCGTGGACGAAAACGCGGATTCTGTTGCTTTAATTGATTCAATTACACTGTGTTAATTAGGGTAGGCTAAGGAGTACGATGCGTTCAAGATGTTTCATTGAAAATGTGAAATGTCTTGAGGCATTGTGAAGGGAGATTGGGGTAGCTTTGAATGACTGAAAAGCATGTGGTATGGTCAGAAAGAGGCGTAATTCGCATGGAAATGGCCAGATCGTGACGTTCCTTGTCGATTCTAAGGAACATGCCGCTCGATTAGGTAAATGAAGATGCGGGATGCAGCAGGCTCGCCCGCCTCTCGCATGTTCCTGTCCCTGTGTCCTGGTAATAAATGTGTTCGGCCAATGCAGAGAGGGTCATGAATAGTTTTAATCTTGTTTAGTTTTAGTGCTGGTGATGCAGAATTTTACAGAAAGGCAATAAAAAATAACCGAAGTGAATTGAGAAGTGTTTGGAATTCATTTAATTAGAAGTTAGAACAGAAGTAGAGATATTGATTGTGAGAGACTGCAGCGTGAACTGAGTGTAGAAATGAAGTGGACGCCTTCTTTATATTTGGCTGCGGTGGTGGGGATGATGCAGCTGCACGAGAAGCACGCACAGCAGTTACACATAGTGTGCACTCTCTCCATGCCACTAAAGACACCGAAAGCTACAAATATCTTCAATAAAAAGTCTAAAAATGGTTGGTATCTATCTAATTTAAATGTCTGGTCAGTCTAATGTTATATATATGCATTATTTATTCTTTATTCAGACGTGGTCAGTCGAAAACATTGAAACCCATCCCGAATAAATTAAATAGCCGCACACATCGCAACTTGTTTCTGAATATTATTTTTACCAAGCACCCTCACCCTCCCCAATACGTTTTTTCACGTTTGCCCATATCTCTTGATCCGCATCAGCAGCAGCCGGAACTCTACGCTCCGGTTGTCGGGAGGGACAGCGTCAGGAATGCTAAATCAACCTGCGGACACAAGTGTGAATTCCATCCACGTGTGTCACACTCTCTCGTACTGTGCACACTTGTATTATGCTCTTTGCACTCTTTCTGCATTTTTGCGTGCTCATCGCTGGAGTGGTCCTTATTTGCTAAAGGCTTATCAAGTACGCAGGAGCTGTTTGAAAGGTTTCGAATTTGAGAAAATATTTAATAAACTGACTGACGAAATATTAGCATAATTAATTGGATTATTTTACACGTCGTATTGTATGAAATTAAATTACATTGTACAAGTGTCTTGTATGTCTGTGCTGCCAGACACATATATTTTTCATTCAGTAATTCAATTAGAAAAGGTCTGCGATTAACAAAATCTCGCAAGATGAGGTTTGAGATGTGTTATCCGAGCGTATTATTCATCTTTGCGGTGGCGGTTATAACTGTGTAAGGAGCAGTAAAAGGGTTGACATTTAAATGAAACGGACTGACCTCTTCCGGTCAGGTTTGTGCGGCCGGAAAACGAGCGGAAAACCAACCGCCCCTATGGCACATGCGATTTAATAAATTGGAACGAACTGCGAGATCTATGCGAGTGGAAGGAAAAGGAATTGCTGGCGATTAATTTTGTAATTATTAATTTTAGTTTCTCGCTGATCTGAAAACAAATGGTCGGCTATTGCGATGGAACATTAATAATTACATAATAGAAAATATTCATTGAGCGAGTGTTGATGATGCAGCATTAATGAAATCTCTGCGTGGACTGACCGTAAAGTTTATGGTGAAGTGCTTTTTATAAATTGTGGAAAAGGTGGGGATAATCGAATTGAGTGACCTTGTAAAGAAAAGTAGACATGTGTTTATGTTCAGAGACAGGGTGGGGTTGACGCAGCTGCACGATGAACACACAGTATTCATATGCATCAGTATGTTTCGTGCTACTATTTAAAAAAGGGGATTGTTCTTTATTGCAGCCTTAGACCGTAATTATTTTTCTTCAAAACGCTCTGGCGTGAAATGAAAGAATTGTAAAAGGCGAGCATCGAATTGTTTTGATCTATCCGTTGGCTTATTGTGTCGCTTTAACAGCCGACATCATTTGCATTTTGTCATTCGCGCTCCGCTGCTGATTTATCGTTTGATTGCGGCGGCGGCAATGCCAGTGGAGCCGAACGCCATCGGCGGTTTTACCCCCTACCCACTACCTCCACTGCCCCCTTTACTCTGCTGTACTTTTCTTTGACTTTCCGCGTCTGGACCCCTCTGTATCGAGATTTTCAAGCTGTCGGAAAATACAATTTGTTGGATGAATGCGTCGCGCCTTTCAGCTTAATGATTATGATTATAATCGGCGCTTTTATGCGACGCGAGCGGGACAGGCATGTGTGCAGCAGCACCAGTGACAGTCGCCGCCAATTCTATTAGCTGGATTATCGCGAAGCTGGAGTGGTAACCAAAGTCTGGCAATGTCGGGCGCGGCGGCGGCAGCCGAAAAGTCGAATGCGCGCATTTGTATTCTGGCTGCTTGCCATACCTTCCCACCTCTCGAGAAATAAATTTGCAATAATCTGCATCGTATCACAGATGAGAGCGGGGCTCTGTACGTTCAGGCAGTGGGAACGGGCTAAATTCGGATTGAATGCGAATTTTTCAACTGACGTGGGTATTTATAATGCTCTTAATTCTTTCCAGTGTGCGTATATAAGTGTTTTATGTTTAATCTCACAGTTTCCCGTAACAACTTGATATTTTCATAATTTAACTTTCATTGCTGAAGAGAAAGCCAGAGCACAACTTGAAATTAGTTATAGTTTAGAATTAATTCAGTTAAATACTCGTTAACGAATCAGAAACAAGCACGATGAATTTTTAGCATGGAGTTTATATTGTGTTGCGTTCTTCCTAACTAATTAAAGCAATATTTCACTATTATACTATTATAATAATATCACCTCTAAATAAATTCGATCTAAAATTTAATATTCAATACTGGTAAACCATGACCAAAGCAAAGTGCAATTAGCGCACCCAGACGAAGAATAACCAATCACGAAGCACACAAAAAGTAATTGTTCGTTAACTAGATTTCCCACTTTACACCTGTGCATAAAACATTCGCACACGTATCGATAGATGAGAAAACGCCGCCCTGGGGAATGGCAATCGCATCCACTTCACTCCAACATCCCCGATGCATCCCCAGCGTCGTCGTAGAACCTAATCGGCGTTCTTTGCACCCTCTTTTTTACGCCCAACCGCGCAGCTAGACTGAAAGTCAAGTGCTCAATGATCACCACAAACTTCTTAAATTTGACGTCTTCTCATTCAGCGTCATCCTACGGGTATTTAAAAAATATTTAGCTTCTCTCAGCTTTGAAATTCAGCAATATATATCATTACCTCCTGGCATTTTTATAATGAGTTTAATATCATTATCCCTGCGTAGATATTCAAAGCTCTTCTTTTCGTGGCCACTGAGGTGGAAGCAAACGGCAGACGGCAGGTTCACCCTCGTGGCGCATGAAATAAAGAAGCAGTAGCAGAAGAAAGCCGGCTATTGTTTCCCCGCTAAATGCGAAATCGACCTGCCCGCGCATTCCTGATTGAACACGAGCTGATAAACTGCCTGCGTGCTGCTGGCGCTGGGAGAGAGGCCACCTTCTTGGGTTTTATTTAAATGCGGGCCTTAACGACGCGACACCTATCAGTACAGTTAGCACGGCGCGCGCGTTTATGCGTCGCCTGGCTTTTGTTTTATTTGCAGCCGAGTACAATTTATCCCAGCGAGTGGATTACAGTCGCGTAATCCGCAATCTGCGCGAGGGAATCACGGAATCACATCGATGCACTGCGGCGGCTTTTATTCCAAGTGCCACTTTTTGCGGCTGGTCGATGCGGTGCTGGTATCGCCACTGGCGTGAACATACGACCATCATAAGCTTTATGTCTGCGATTTGTTGCGTGTGGCTGAGATGAATGCGTGGATATCCTCGGGGGATTCTTTTTTCTTTGCGCCTTTTTTGTGGGTTTGTGAGGAGTGTGGACATTGCGGACATCGGGCGCAGAATGATGGCACCTAGTTGCGTCTGGATGTGTTTGGGTTTCATTACGTCCAGTCGATATACTCGCATTATCGGTGGTTCTGCTGAATAAGCAGTAAATAGGAAGTGAGCAGAGAAAAGGAGCAAATCTCTCACTGCAAATTGGACTTGGAAGGAAGCAGCAGTGGAGAAAGCGGGGAAATTCATTTGACAGTAGATACATTTCCAGAAAATTATCATAACTTATACAAGAGCTGAATATATAACATTTTCACAATTATTGTTACAAGTTAATAACAATTTATTTATTACTTAACCGTTGAATGCATTTATTTTTAAATTAGAAAAAATGTCATTTTTTACAATAAAGAAGAAATAAACCAAATATTAAATAAAAACTGAATCTTTAAATTTTTCATCTGCATATGGTTGCAGTTGCTGAGACTTGTGCTACTAAACGTCATCTTTTATTCTAATTATTATATAAATAAAAAAGCTGCTTCTAATTTAGTGCAACTAATAGAATAAACAATCAATGTTTTTATGCAACTTGAAAGACACTGAGAGAAAGCTAAATGCAATACAGGGGCCCTGTATTGTTGAAGTTTATCAAAAGATTTAGTTTGTCTTCCATGTAAAATAAAAATAGATTCGTTAAATTAAATATAGTCATCAACTTAAAGTTTCTCTCCGTTTCATGTCAAAACAAATGTTGCTGAATAGTAAACCAGTAAGAGCGTGATTTTCATTGCATCATTATCTATCAAGTTAACTTGCATGCATAATGTTGTGTACTCGTGTAAATTTCCATCTCCCCAGAATAAATCATCAAACTTTGCTAGCACTTTGCCGTAATTTACGAGTATTTCTCGCTGCACGTTCGCTGCAAGTTGGCGGCAACTTTGCGCCGACTTTTCACTTTAACGCGTGTGTTTATGTTGCAGAGAACGCACAAACTCAACGCCATCCACTGCAAAATGTGCACAGAATAAAATAATAGTGCGTGCATTACAACCCCTGCCATAGCATAGGGTTTTTTATGACTTCTATTTTGCATTTCGATTCTTGAATAAAAAGTGGGAAATATTCTTCATATTACTTTAGAGTTATAAATTATTATGTTGCAGGCAGGGATTGAAATAATGTGGATTTGTTAACTATGAAAGAAGGAATGAGAAAAATGCATGATGGTGTGGAGATGTTGTTTGAAAGCAAGTGTAGTATCAACTAACTTTAAAATTGTAGTGGATGCGTTTTTATAATGAAGCAGAATGGTGGGGATGACGCAGCTGCGCGAGGAACGCGTGAATCACCTGGACACAGTGTGCCGCTTCTCTTTTTATTCGATTAGTTTAACCTTGATATTATTCTTACTACAACAAGGCCGTGGAGGGAAGGAAATTTATAATGTGAATATATTAGGCTTCATCTTCTTTTTATGAATAAAGAGAATTAAAGTAATGTGGATTTTATTGTTGCTTGTTTTATCACCCTCGCAGCATACGGAAGCCACTAACAAGTTACAAGTGTAACCTCTATTAATTTCGCTTTCCCTGCCGATTATACCCACGCTGCCTGTGTCGCTGCCGTCAAGATGGGAGCGCATTAAAACGGAGATAACTATATATGTCGTTAATTGGGGTGCCTACCCTTGCAGCGTCTTAGCGTCGCACGTCAAATATTTATTACACGTACCGAACGAATTCATGGGACTTGGAAAACAAATGAACGAAGGTGTCTCCCGACGTGTTACGAGTTATACGCGCGCCGATATTGCACCCACGAGCTCATCAGTAATTCTCTTATTTAGCATCCGAGGATAATTCATTTAGCGCGTTGCACCGTATCGCGCCCCACGCCGCCGCCACAACAATTACAATTAGACCTGCGCTGCCGCCCGACATAAAAGCGACAAGAAGTCTATCTTTTTACCCGCTGATAAAACAAGCCGTAACGACTTTTACGCGTATTGTGTGCTCGAGGGGCTTCAAAGGATTGCCGCCACGGCATCGATGCCAAATTAAGATTGCCGCAAACGTAATTAGAGCACAAAAGTCTTTTGGACGTAAATAAAATATGCACTCAGAGTGTGCGGAATTTCCACAGATGAGAGACTAAATATAAACCAGTTAAATACAAGTGAATCGTCAGAAGTGGAAGAGAAAAAATCGAGGGTCTGTTAATGTGCTGGCGATGAAATTAGTATACCTAGGATGCTGTGCAGACGTCAGCATGTGGTAGCTGAAGGCGGCGAGGGATTTTGATGTGCGGGTTTGGCTGTAAACAACTTTGCTGTGGTGGCATCAATGGCTTTCGATTGCAATGACTTGTTATCTGACCACTGAATAGCGATATTTCGTGCACTGCACAAAAGGTGGACAACTTTGTTGACAGAAAGTTGAGTTATAAAGATACAAATTGGCGAATATAGAACATGGAAATTATTTGGATTGTGTATTTGAGCGGAAACAAATATTAGAATATTTCACAACCAATAACATTTCTAATTCATATTTTGACGTCAAACGTAACATCATTATGATCGGCTTTATTTGGGAATAATTTTCATTTTTACTTGCGTACTACAAAATTGTTTGTTTTTCAACTGTTTTGCATTTGATTTACTAAATATTTGTTATAGGCAACCTACATATCTAATGAAAATTGTTTTTGATGTAAAGTAGGCAACTAATTTAACACCAAAAATGCAGAATTAGAATAAATGCATTCTTTACATTTAATAGACATTTTTGAGTTTTTTTTTTGGTGGAATACTCTTTTTATTAACCTGAAAATAGTAAAAGATAGGCAACTTGTTAAACATCAAACTATTTTCTGTAATTTTACTTTCCAATTCATGAATAATATACACGTTTAGAGGTTATATATAACTACTACTAGTACTTGTTTGTATTCTGTAAATTTAATTCGCAGAATCAACAACCCTATTGCTATCTCTGGTTCATATCACACACCCAATTAATATTCCGTCTGACCACTGTTATTTATGAGCATCCTTGGTGTATTTTTCTTGCATCAAAAACACATGTTTTCCTCCTTAGCGTAGCCACGTAGTGAAATTCCCCAAGGTACATTTTTCCGCATCGCGCCCACTCAGCAAAACACGCTTATTGCCGCCGCCAACCCTCCGCTTGTGTTGGCGGCGTGCTCGTTAACCGCGCACGGAAAAACATCCCGAATGTCCTGTTCAATTGACCATTTCTTTATCGCTTCTCGAATGCGCTCCGGCGTAATTAAATTGACGACTTGCGACGACGTTAAACGAGGGCATTAATTTGTTGTGATTTGTGTCTATCGCACGGTTTGGAACTTACTATACATTCATATTATACAAGCATTGCAAAAATCAAATAGTTTTAGCTGCAGCTGAGCGAATTGATAATTGTTGTTTTACAAATACGAGTATGACGTCCGAACATGAGGTGGGATTTGTTTGATAATTGGGTACGAGATGTATTTAAAAAATGCGGATTGTATAGCGAAGTTAAAAATGTGTGTATTACTTGAGAAGCTCAAATTTGAGAACAATTTCACGTGGATCAAAAGTTAAGCTTGTTTCAACCATTTTTGCCAGATAATGATAATGACGGTTTTACAAGTTTCATCTTTTGAGATTACAATAATATAATCACATCTTTTATTCACTGTTTTTTCTCAAGCAAGATTATTCACATTTCTAAAACTATTATTTTCAATCAAGTTAATTAATTATGAATCAAAACTGTTGTGTCTCAAGTGCCTGAATCAGGCTTAAGTGAAATTAAAGAAACCTAAAATTAAGGAATCAGTGTATCAACAATTAGGTTATGTTGAGACTATCTGGTTTCTGTTGATTTATTTCGTGGAGTTATCTATCTCTAAAGTTATCTAATGTAATCACAAAAAAAACTTTAAAAAAAACCTTTTAATTGATTTCAGGTTAAATAAATAAGTTCTATTTCTTAATTTGTTTTTACTGAACACTCAAATACTTATTTTAAATAATGTTTTTTATTTGATATAATACGTGTATCCTTTCTTATTTTCTGTCTAATAAATTTTTAAATTACAAGAATTTTAGTTTATAGTTTATTAAAATCAATCATGCGTTTGCATTATGGCAACTCTCAAATGAGGTTAGGTTTTTTTTAAATTCCAAAAATAATTACGTTTTGAAGTGAATAACTATTTCATTTATACCGTCATCCTTCTTTCCTCACCCATTCCTGCTGATACCAGGCAGGAAATGAAATAGGACATCCCGGAAAGCAAGGTAACTTCCTGTAACGTGCTGTTATGCAATGCGACGTGCTGTAATGCGGGCGTTTTTTTCGCTCTTCCTTGACGATTTCCTCTCCATTTTCATATCAGCATTATCTCACCCAGTCACTTCGGCGGAAAGGCCATAATAAGGTTTGCGCGCTCGCGCCGCTCTAAAAGGGTTCATCAAGTGTCATTCCGTGTTAATGGTTCTTAAAATTCCTGGTTACTACCTTTTAATTTTATTAGACGCCCGTAGTGCAAAAATCCTTTTTTTCCTGCAACGCGGCGAATTTTTCTCACCCCTTTCTCGTCCTTCTGCTCAATACTTGAGAGTTTGTCCCGTCTGTCGCTTGTTAGCTGCGTTTTATTGTTTTATTATTTATACTTGAGAATACTTGAAGTAAAGATTTTTAAATGATTGGCGTTGATGGCAAAGGCGAGGGAGTGAATAAAGAAGAAGAAGATGAAAGAGGGAGATTTGTGGTTGCATTGTTTATGTGCTTTTTACGCCTGTTTAATTGCATTGCGAATTGTGGCTGATGTTTGGATAAATAATGCGATGTCGTTAAGTGGCTTGGGTGGTGGCATGCTGCGACTTTTCGGCGTTAAGTAGGAAAAGTTTCTTAATCGCGGCGTGCTCACGTCGCACGTTTACGCAACGACACCCTCGTGGATAATTTCCCGCAATCATTCGCATTTAACTCAAGCGCAACTAATGCACGACAAGCAATGTGCGTTAATTTTTACGCAAACACGTACAACAACTGCCATAACCTTCAATATTAATGGCTCATTTCAAAATGCAAATTAGAAAGAGAAGAAATTAAAGAAAATAAAGAGAAAATGTAGATTTTAATTCTAAATAATTACATTTTTTTTATAAAAAAAAATTAACAATTTGGTATGCCGATGTAGCTGGAAAGATTTCAAAGCCAGAAAATAAGATAATGTTGGTTGCATAGATCCAGCATATGTTATGCAACAATCTCGTTAGATCCAACGCAGTTTGTAAAAGTGTAGTAATGCGAAATATGACCAGAGATCTCACAATAGAAATAAAAGTATTTCACTCGTTGGTAATCCAAATATTTTAATGACTTATTTGTAACTTATTTCTATAGAGAATGATCCGATACTGTTTGCCTCATTTAGTTTCAACTCCATGCAAGCTTCACATAATTCAACCTGTGGCAGTCACGTAAATGAGTAAAAATCGAGTTTCAATTTTCCGATTAAACAATTCTACCTCCAAAACTAAATCCGTCAAGAAAATTGAAAAACTAGTGTCGTATTGGGCAATTCATACTTATTCCAATTGTATATTGGTTTGGAATACGCGTTCATATCAGCACTTTTTCACAACAATTCACATATTTCATCAGTATTTATTCAAGAATTGTTATTCAAGACAGCTAAATATTCTAACAATAATTATAGAAGTTGTGAGACAATATATCAAATCGCAACCATAATTCGGCCAAACACTAAAATCAACGACTGGACAATTTTGAAAAACTTATTTTCTTAGATCAGTGCTGTTAGTGCCATCTCGATCGGAAATTTGCTGTAACTAGTGACATGTAACACATACACAAGTAAGAGCAATATTTTGGTATACTTGAAAGATAGACTACTCAAACAATTCGTTAAACGAAACTAGATTTTGAGAAACATATTGTTTTTTATATGGAATTCCTATTACTTTGGAGGTGAAGATAAAATCAAGCGCCAACTATTTTTCAAAAATAATAGCTTCCTACTAAATATAATAGAATTATAATTATATAGAATAATTACTTAATATTGTTTTGTAAAATGTTTCCGGCTTGTTGCCCTCTTCACACTCAATGATGCCCAAAATTATAATTAATTATGTCTTTGTTTTCTGAGTTAATCTAATTATCATTTTATTACTTGAGAAAATTTTATTAACAAAATACACATTCCAACGACTAATTCCAAATTTAAAAAAAACACAACATATTGAAAGTTTACAATTAACATTTTGAATTAGAAAGCTTATTTTACAATGAAATTATTTTACTGCCAGTAATGATAATATTTTAGAATAAAGCGCTTTGAAACCATCAGCATTCTTTTGCTCCTTCAATTTTCTCTGTCTAAACTGTTTATTCTCCAGTTATTTTCCAAATACAAGAAATCCAATCCCTTGGCTTTATCCAAACACACTTTACGTGCACAGTAAGCGTGTAAGCTCTCCAAAGTGATGGAACTCAAGGCGTATTTTCCGCATTCTTGCCCGGCGCCTCCACCCACAACACGCTCTCCACACAAAGGTTTGTTTTCCCTCTACTCCGCGTCTATTATTGTTAGCTGCTTTCCATTCTTCTAATGTTTGTCCATGCGTGTTTTGTCACTTTTGCCACAGCTGCATAATAGACATCGCTGCTCCTTTGAGCATGCACCACCTCCGGCCATCGAATGCGGGCCTCCTCAAAGGACATCGCCTTGTCTGCGCGCCTGATGATTGCAATGTCCTCGCAATCGGGGCGATTTGACTGAATGTTTCACGACTCCTTATCGCACTTGACAATCACATCTCTAAAGGTTTCAATTACATACGGACATTGTTCCTGCACACAACGCATTCGCTGAATCATTTCATTCAAATGAATCAAATGCAAGCACAAAGCCCAGTCGAAATTAATTTCTTAGCATCTGCCATTAATATAAATTATGCGTGCTTTTGTATAAGTTGATCGAGTTGTTTGCTGAATGTTGGGGTTCAATTCGATTGCTGCTGAATTTTGCATGCCAGCTTTCCCCATTTGACTCGATTGCATTTATCGATGCATTAAGAAACTCGCCTCTTTATTATGTTTCGCCCGCGTTCCGACTGTTTAGCAAACATTGCAAATAAGCTCGCAATTCATAAGTAAGTCCGCTATGCGGGCGGCCAACAAGAGAGGGCAATTTTCGAAAAGGTCAGAGAGCCTTTACACCCTCATGGCGAGCAGAACTAGTTCAATTAACTCTTAAGTAGATTAACTTTACTTACGGCAATTGTGCGTTGATACGTTGTAGGTTACACTGGAATGTGACATTTTATACATGAAGTAATCTACAAGGTTGTTATCTATAGTTATTAACATGACTAGTTCTGCTATGACGACAAAAGCAGACTAGGTTAATTTTTAAAGCCCCCTCTGTTGGTCATCAACTGAAGTGAAAGTGACAGAATATAATTCATTTGGTAGTTTTCAACCAAACATAAAGAAGAACAGCAATAAGGTTAGTTCTTGGGAAATTATTGTGAAATATATACAAAAAGATTGTGTATACAAAGTAAAGTTTTAATTTGTATCAAAAAAGCAAAAAGTCGAAAACGTTTCACGCATAAAAAAATAAATAAGTATCAAAATCAATCTGGATTAAGAATTAGAATTCTATGTTATTTTAGTTTATTTTTAAGCTTGATAAGAAAATTTGCTCCAACGCCATCTATTTATTAAGTTTAAAAACTGTCATGTCAAACGTAAGACAATCAACATTTAGTACTACATAACATTGTTTAATTATACATTGTAAATGAGTTGATTTCCTTCTGATTTATGTCTCTCGAACTAGTTGGTAAACTACTAACAAGTCACAGGACAAATAACACTGACACTCGAAGCATTGCCTCAATAACCCTGATGACGACAATATGTCATCAATCTCTCCCTTAGATACGAACTCATCTTCATTCAACTGCCAACATCACCTCTTCTCCACACTCCTCTCAAAGTAGTTTCTCTTATTTTCGCTTCCGTCTTCTTTACCACGCTCCCGCCACTGTTCTAGACCGTCCCAGCTTCATCCTAGACGGAGTAGTCGATTTCTCGCGGTGGAAGACATCTTAGTTTAATCGGAAGTCGTGCGTACCTCACTCACCTCCACTCGTGCGAACACCTCCTTAAGACACTAGTTTACTCTATTCACCTCCAGTCCTAACTGCCTCCATTCGTAACGAATGTAACTTTAACGTTATTTCCACATGTCCACACTCAAAACGACGCCTCGTTTAAATGGACAATGACTGAGTTGTGCAAGTGCAGGGGTGGGTTTGCGAGAGGGTGGTGTGAGGGGACATTTTCCAGTATACATATTATAAGGTCCGGCCGTTTATCTTGGGGGCCCTTTTCTGGACGCTGCATATCTCTTCCAATGGCGTAAAAAAACTCCGACACACTTTGTTTTATATCTTTATTCGTGCACGAGGCGCGGTAATATATATTATATATAACTACCTTTAAATGTTGGCCATTTATTTGAAAGTTTGGCAGCACAATGCGCGCATTTTTGCGGGCAGAGCGAGGGTGGCATTCACATTAAGTTTACTTTTTAAAGGAGGCTATGCATATTGGTGGTGGAAGTGGACAAGTTTTGAGGTCGAGTATTTATGATGCAATGAAAAGATGCGAATGAAAAGTAAAGATATTAAAATTTTTTTTAGAAATAAAAACAACTTGGTTAACTTTTTTTCCATTATCTCCTATTATTCTCTAAATTAATTATAATTAGTCAATAAATCGTTTGGCTGTAGCAGTGACAACAAAGTGCATATTTTGGGAACACGAATTGAAATCCTGCTGAGAATATATTTAATATAAAACATGCTCTCACACAATATCGTACCAAGAAATGCTAATAATAACCATTGTGTCCATGAAATAGAGATCAAGTACGGTCTCGGTATTTATTGGTACCAGATACTTTTTGAGAAAAATCAGCAAAATATTAGATTGTGTTTATCTACGGCTTAGTTTTCAATAAATTAAAAATATCAATTTACAAAGGATGTATCTTGATTCAAGAGTGCAATCAGTATTTAAAGTTTGCGTCAAAATAAACTATTCCGCTTATATTTTTTTATTGCAATCTTACTACATATTATTAGGTTCCTAAGGCACCTAAAAAAGCTTTCCAGAAACAAACAAGATATCATGAAATTTAAGAATTTCTTAGAATTGGTTTAATATAGCATCTCTATTTTTGTGGAATAATCATTCACCTATTAAAAAAATAACCCAATTGTGCCTGTCAAGATTATATTTCTAGAGTTTTATTGGCGCGTACTGCAACCATGCCGGGTACCGACACCGTACTTGACTTCAATTTCATTATAGTGCAACAACTACCAGGGTTATTAGCAGTTATTAGGACTGAATTCTGTGAGAGTATATATTATATTGAATATACCCCTAGCAAGAGTTTGAATCCGCATTCACAGAATACGCACCTTGCTATCACTTCTAGAGTCGGACGACTTGCCGACTGAGCTACGAAGCAAGACTAGAGTTTTTATTCATTATTAGTTTGTACCTATTTCTTCTTATTCGCTAACAGTAAATTTTATTTTTAATTAAAAGTAAATAATTTTAATTTATTAGTGTTCAAATGTTGTCTTTTCTAAAAATATCTTGCAGCGCCATCTATTTATTAAATCATAATTTCTCCTAAGATTACTTAATTACAATCTATTTATTTCTTTCGTATAAATATATTATAATTTTTCGGAATATCAATATTAATCTCTTGTTGTCAAACGCTACAAACTTCCATTTGATTTTGCCATTTAATTACAATTAAGAATGTCTCACTGGCTCTATTTAAAATCCACTTAGTTTTTTATTAATTTTGGGAAGGCCTGCCTAATTGGACTTTAATAAGCAGCGAGACAGCAGGTCAATCAAAACGCATTCCAATATGAGAGGCGCCAAGATCGGAGAGATAATCCCACGGGGTGGCGGCAAAAAAACGGAGGTATTGTACCCCCTTTCTCGGGGCGACGTCTACGAAAATAATTAATTAAAGTTTTCATTGTTAGTTGGAGTTTTAGGACTGACAGCAACAGTTCTTTCCACTTTAGAGGGGATTCTTTGCTTGAAACAAAAATAAGTGAATGAAAAAATTTTAATTATCTTAAAATTAATAAGAAATAATAAATTGAGATATTAATTTTTATTTATGGAATTAATAAAATAACGCCTAAAACATTACAATTATTATACGGTGATAAATGGGTTGCCTACATTTAAGAAATCAAGTGTTGATTCAGTTGCCTAAATTTCAGAAGTGCTTTAATAGCATGGATGTAAAATAGAAGCTTTGAGTTCTTTTGTATTCTACGACTAAATTTTTTGCTAGTTTAGGTTTTTAGGTCGCACCCAATCCTAAATAAGAGGTGGTTTGGTGAGAGGCGTTCATGTGATGCTTTATTGTGCGATCCATCCGTGATTGGCATGTGTTTTGTGTGCGGCACGCGGCCGTTAGTGTTGAGTGCGCCGCCGCCACCACCACCCGCCGCCGCGCGAGACAACGCGGGCCGCGTGTCGACCCGTCCACAGTCTAACATCGGCAACGGTATCGCCGTGTACTGCCCGTCCGTACGTAGCTGGCACGCAAGTCGCTGCCGCCGCGCGATACACAGTCACCGCCGCCGTCGCAACCGCCGTCGCCTACGTCGTCGCCATCGTCGTCGTCGCATCTCGAGCACAATGCTGGAGCCCCGCTGGAGGCCAGTGCAGGTAACATTTTTTTAGCTTTATAGGGGGCGGTGGGGGCAGACGGCAAGCCGTGTGGTTGAAGAGGGGGTATCCGACCTCCAAGGAGGTTCTGCGTCTTGGCGCTGCCGGCGAGCTCCTCCTACCGCCCCCGATTGTGGTACCAACACAATGCGCAGGGCTTTGTATTTACCATTTGCATTTGTAGCCCACTTTTTCCTCCTCCTGTCTGCTCCAATCTAATTACAATATTATTAGATGGAGACGGTTGCTGGGGATAGAAACCAGACGATGTCGGCACAATATATCAGTAAACCTTGAAATTAAAAATTCATTAGTTCATAAAACACCGGAGACCAATTATTACTTAAATCAATTAAATTATCAATTAAAAATATTGTTTACTTTTATCAAAATCACCCGTTGAATATTCCATAAACTCAACAACCAAAACTCAACACAGTTTGTATTATGCGCTTGTTTTGTGAATGGGGGCGGCACGTGGTGCGTAGTAGCGTAGTACACAACAGCCGTATACAAGTAAACATGAATGAACTGCCACCGCGCTGCACAAACACCAACAAAACAACAGCTGCGCCGGCCGCATGCGGCGGTGGCGGCAAAACATTGCCGACATGCGATCCGACGGCGGCACGAAAACGACCGCTAACGTCGACCGTACTCAGGCGCATTAACAGTCGGAGCTTAATTGTGTATTACTTGCAATTTCACGCGAAATCGAGCGCGTTTAATTAAATGCTTCAGATACACGGATTGTAAAGATTGCAAGGTGGTGAAATTAATTTATTAGGTTACTTACAATATATTCAAAAAGTGAAATCTTTTTTATTTGGAAATTAAAATCTATTGACTTAAATGTTTACTATTGAAATATTCATAGAAAATAAATCTATCGGTGAAATAAAATAGCTTCTTGTTACATGAGTTGCCTAACTGTAAGTCATTAATAATTTACTAAATTCTCCAAGTACAACTACTACAAGCGTTTCTAAACATAGAAGTTAATTTTGTTTTTAAACAAAACCATTAAAATTGCAGTTTAAATTGGCAAGTCAATATTTTATTTAAACGTTTTTTATTATTTAACAATATTCATGTCAAATGTGTTGCCTATTCACACTTTATGTGGACAATTCGATTCCAAGGACAGTAAATGAACCAATTGAAATCAAAATATAATATACTTCTTCAAATCAATAAAAGTGGCACATACTTGTTTGGAGTTGTAATTAGGCAGCCAAAGATAATTTATTGCTCGATTATAAGGAGACCAAATATTTTTTTTATAGAAACAAAAAACTGCAACTTATCAACAAACTTAAAATATATAGTATTATCATATTTGGTACTATTACGTAATTGGTCTTAGTCTTAAGCTATCTGCGCAGAAAATCTGCAGCTTTGGTTGCCTATACCACATAATCCTTGTTCTGTGCAAAAATAAAACATATAATAATGACAGTTTTATAATTCTTTTTTAGCTAATTTATTTACATTGAAAAATTGTAGTATTTGCGCTTAATTAATTTATTTAACCATATGAACATAAAATATTCGCAAAACAATTTAGTAAAACTTTATTTTTTCTGTCTTATGCAAAGAATTTAAATCAAAATAAGCAATTTATTTCTTAGATCATCCTTGTACCTTTTTTAAGTGATGTTTTGAAGCACTTATTATCTCAGTATGAATAATTCCTGCTTCCTGCCATTATATTGCGCTTAACAACATTACCGCTGTTGTGTGCGCTGGAGGAAAACTGCGAGCTTCCCCTCTGTTTTTTTCCTCCTGCCGCACAATGCAAGACATCCTTTTGTAAAAAGTCACAAACACTTTCGTCCTTACTGCTACTGGGCGAAGGGTGCAGGTCTGCGGACTCTTAAGGATTATTTCCGCATCATATTTCCCGTCGCGCATAAATAACAAACAAATTATGCCGACAACCAGCAAAAAGGGCAAGAAAACTGGACGGGGAAAGACATTAAAACTACGAATTTATTCAAAATCAAAGAGAAGAAACAAATTTTTATAGGGTGTCATCACGAAATCTATTTAATTTAAGAAAAACACAAAAAAATTTAAAATGCTGGGTACATTCTTAATAGAAGTTCTAGTTAAAAGTTTTTTGAATTGGGTTGCTTACAATTGAATTTTTGAGAGTTTAGAATATCGCATTTAGTATATATCTGACTTGCTGGTATTTGTATCAAGAACATAAAGATCAAGCGGATTGCCTGTAGAAAATAAAGTCAAATTTTAAAATTTTAATTATGTTGTGAATTAACAACAAAATGAATCAAATTATATTAATCAAACAAAATAATGCAATTGGAATTTGTTAGTCAAAACCGAGAGTTTTGCCTCACTACTTCTTAATCAATCTCTTAATTAATCTCGTTAGATTTCTATAGGCAACCAATTCAACACTCTCTCTTTCTCCCTCCATTTTAAAACAACAAATTCAGTATGAAATAGTATCTCCTGCGTTTAACCAATCCTAAATTATTCGTATCCAGTACACACACTGGAAGTCCCAAGCTCGAATTAATTAAAGTGTCGTGGGGTTAAAGCAGGCCAGTCTTAACACCTCTTGCTGCTACCCCGACGCTCCCGTGTTCCCGTGCATCTCCTCTGTTGTACACACTCGTGCGGCAAACAGATAGTGTTCCTGCGATGCCAATAGCAGCCAGCAGCCGGATTCCGCATTGAAATATGAAACACGTTCTTATCTTAATTGCCCTTTGCAGATTATTTATGTACCTTGGTCAGGCAGGCATTAGGCCTGGCTCAATATGTCTGCGGCGCGGTGTGCATTCTTAGCAACATATTAGCGTCTTCGCCGATTATTTTGCATGGAGAACACACGCACAAGTTTGACAATATATTAGCAAATACCTGGCTGTCACGCTTATTGGGAGCTTGGGAATTTATTGACTGGGGGTTACGTTAAATTTGGTTGCCGTAAAAAGAGATAAAGATTAAAAATAGTCAAAGTAATGAAGAGATGTAAATTATATCTTGACTTATATCAAGAATTACTGTCTATTGGTAGTAATAAAGTGTTACTTTGGTGGCCCACATCTTGAAAGTTAGACATTCAAAAATAACAGAAGTATTTTGCAGGAATTGTCCAAAGACAGATTGTCTTTAGTAACATATTTGAGTTTGAGACTCAACTTATTGAAAATGTTAAATGGGATGCATAAAGACAAAAGAAGAACGCAGAAAGTGTTGAATAATTAATATATTGTAATTTACCTTCCAGAAAAGAACAGAATATTACTTGGGTTGCCACCTTCTTAATATTGGAAAATAAAAATGACTAAAATTATCAATATGCTTCAAAACATCCTGTTAACTTTTATAATTCGTTCTGGACTCACTTGCCTAAGTTTGTTTCCATAAATTTGATGTCAAACTTGAAATATTATTTTGGAAACTAAATCAGTTCTCAGTTGTTATTTGAAATGATTGAAACAATCCACATTAGAGCTGAGAGCAGGTTATTGTTGTTGCCTACCGTTACACTCGACTTGTTTCAACATGTTGTAGCATGCTTTGACTTGAGTTTGAAACTCAACCTACTTAGAAGTGAATGCGCTCATATTAATTTCCACCCAGTCTACTTTATTACAACATTACAATATTTGCAGTAATTCTGCGTGCGGCAGCGATATTTCACCGGATTTTTCACTCCTATAAGACGAGAAAAAAGCGGATATTGAGTCCCCCACAGTCGAGGTGTGTGCAAATACTCTCCTCGTGATGGACATGAAAAAGGAAAAGCACGCATTGCACATGCAGACTAGAACCCCAACCTTCAGCAGCCCTCCGAACAGCCGCCACCAACCATGTCTCGGCCATATTCATCCGTTTAATCCCGCGCGTGATTTTTTTCACCATTTTTCAAGATAAACATCATCAGCAACTTGATAAACTCGCTAATCTTGATAAACATCTAATACACACCATGCAGCGTGTCTCCCGCATCATGCACCTAATCCATCATTAGGCAGCAGAACAAGCGACATGTGGGGTTGTTGTTGTCTGTTAGTTTTAACTGGCTGGATTTCGTCGACGTATTTAATTTCTCGGCTCATGTTGTGCTGTCAACTTCAGCGCGCGTGCGGGGGAGTTAATCACCAGCGGGTGTGCGTGCAATGATGGCTCCGTCGGCGGCTGATTTGCATGCGTTGTGGAGGAGTGCAGAAGGAGTTGAAGTGTGGCTGTTGCGAGTACTCTGTAGTACCTATAAGAGCACGTACAGCGTGCAGAGTTAACGACCGCGTTAATTTCCAGTTACTTGCTGCATGTTTATGCTCCTGTCTCTTCGCCCTTGAGATTTGTTACTTTAATTTCACAGAGGATTGTCATACATTGCGAACTGCAAACACTACAAAACGGATTACAATTGTATACATTCTCTTCTTTATTCCTCGGGGAGAATAAAAATGGCAGATATGTTGGTTGCATAGCTTTCAAAATAGAGGATATTACAAGACGATTGGAGTTTAATGGGTTGCCTAACTAATAAAATCATGTTTATTTAAAAAGTTACTGAACTAAAATTAGATGTTGCGCATTGTTTATTGCTGTGATTCTCAACTCTTTTGTAGTGGCATACTTTTAGAATTACTTCAAACTGGTATAATAG
This sequence comes from Diploeciton nevermanni, assembly GCA_027575565.1. NCBI lineage: Eukaryota > Metazoa > Arthropoda > Insecta > Coleoptera > Staphylinidae > Diploeciton > Diploeciton nevermanni. The sequence continues at coordinate 3,043,145 of JAODIE010000004.1, read as the reverse complement.
GTTGCCTAATTCCTCAAATTTAAAAATTACACTTTTTTATTGAAACAAATATTTTCAGTTTTCCGCATAAAAATAATTCAATTTAAAAAAGGATTCTACGTTATAAGGTCGAGGAATGTAATATAAAACAATTTCATAATAAAGAAATAATAATAAAGAAAAAGTAAATCAAGAATTACGGTGTTTTCTAGGTTGATTATATGATTAACGTGATTAAATGTCATCGAAATTTTGAACCTGAGACAATTTAATAACAAATTAGGTTTGTGAAAGATCTAGAATGCATAGAAAGAAGTTGTGTGATATATTGGTTGCCTACATATACGTAATTTGCATCTATTCTGAATAAATAAAAGACTAGCGCGTTCTCATGGTGGCCTCTACTCTGTTTTCCATTATTAATCCTTGTTCTATCACCACGAAAACATTTTCAACTTCTGGTCTAACGTTTTTCCGCCGCAACGCAATTTTTCTTCCCACTCTCCCCATTTTATTTACCCCACTAGAGTTAATTTTAAATCACGATAAGCACCATCGGCATTTTCGGTATTTATTCACCCATTCTCTGGCAGGCAAAAACCAGCAAAGACAAGCCTTCACCACGCCTGCCCGCCGACCGATCGGTCGACGGCGGCGCGTCACTTCACTTGGCTGCTTTTTGCGCCCGGCCTCGCCGTCACCGGTGTCGGCGACTCGGCATTCTTTAAATATTCGACATATTTTTAATATTGTAGCAGCCACCACGGCGACGCGCTCGTGTTAAATTGATCAAGCAAGCGTGCACCCTTTATCCGCCCTCTCCGCCGGAATGTAAACGAACAGTCATCGCCGTCGTACGCGGCGCAATTGCAGCGAGACGTGCGGATGAGAATGCCGGATTAGTCGTCCATGTATATGATCGAATTCGCCTGCGTATTGATTGTCATCGACATATTTACATTCCGACGGGTGCGCGCATTTTGTTTCATTTTTTGGGACGGCTTTTTCTGCAAGGGGTGGAATTTTTGCCCTCGTGTTGCGCCGCTGCTGGTTTAATTAGAAAGGATTGGAGTGCAATGCGACGCGATTCAATTTTCATCCTGGAAGAATGCAATTACAAATGTATACATTGGACTTTTATCAAGTGCACACATTCGTATAAATGCTAATAAACTTACAAAAATCATGTCGATACAAAGCAATAAAGCACACTTACCTAGAAGAAACCAACAAGCGCAATATCTTATAATAGAAATTGACTAAAAAGTTGCTTAGGTTACATTTATATCATTTATAGTTCAATACAGTCAACCCAATTTCCACTCATTTTCCATGGTTGTCATTTAAACCATATACATCTATTTTAGGAAGTGATTATGATAACTGAGTAAGAAAACTTGTTAGGTGTTTAATATAATCACAAAGAACCTATTAACATTTTACATCTGAAAAACACATAAACACTCATCATGCACCTGAAACATATTAAATTATAACTGTAATTTGTGTTACCTGCGTTATCCAACAGGCTTATAATTAATCAATATCATTGTAATATTTATTTATTGTATTCAATCGTGGGAGAAAACGATCTCATTAGAAATCATTGAAACCTACATTCTTACAAGACAAACTGGGTTGCCTATTATTATAACATTTCCAAAAGTACATTTAATCAAGACATGGAAAGACCTACTCTTTAAAATGCACAAACATACGATTTTTCTAATCCAATAATTATGTTAGAACATATGGAATGTGTTAACTGGGTTGCCTATGCGCTGATCAATTTTATTGAACCAAACTTTGAAATTAAACTCCTGCACTGCCTAAAGCCTCCCGAAACGAAGTTTATTTTATTGTATAACTTCCCTTTTGTGTTTTGTTTTGCTGATCACAGCAGGACTTTCCTGCTCCCTGCTAGCTTAACGCCGGCTATTATTGTGCTTGTTTTGTTCCTGTGGCCAGCCATTAGAGCCATCGTCGTTAAGACTTCGATTCTCCATTCTCCCGGATTAGTTATTTATTAGTCGCTGTTGTTTCCTCGCGCCCGCGTTCCCGTTCCACCACCATTTGTACAATTTCCACGCGCAGTAAAAATATAACGGTTATCTCCATGCCCTTGGTATCATGATGTTGTAACACTAGAATATCAATATGTAGATGCTAAGGAAAATAAACGCGATACTGGCAGGCAGTGCAGGAGATTCTCGAGGGCGACATTGCCATAGCTTGGGGCGCACCTTGGGGACCTATTAGTTGGGCAGGACGATTGCATCGCGACGTGCTTTACACGTAAATCCGCACGTGGCAGAAAGAAAACAGTGACGCTGGTGATCATGATCCTCGAATGGATGACCCAAGACGACAACCAGCAATCTGTTTGCATCCTACTTGTCGAACATAGTGTGAATGGCTTAGAAGGACCGTATGAATGTGAAGGCATTATCATTGGACATATTGAAACATTTGATGGGTAGAATGCAGTAGATGGGGTTGTTACAGTCATGTTGGTCGCCGACATTAAATCAATTGAATCAGGCTATTTATATGCAGGGACACATCGAAATTGTCTACAAATAGCAGTAAGTGCAAATGCAAATATAGCTAACTGTATATTCCAAGGCCAAGAAATTAGTTGAGTGTGTATTGGGTTACACTTTTATCTTGCAATTTATTTTATTCCTTCAAACAAAGAAACATCTGTGTTTTATAATTGAATTATTGCTAAAGAACTTGCAAAATTGGTTGCCTATCTTTTGCCTTCTTATGCCCCAAAATGTGTTAGTTGGGTTGCCTGCATAACACTGAATCACTCTCAAGTCCGCAAACATCCTCATCTACGCTGAACCATTACGATTAGTATAATATAGAGATAATAGTAACAATTATCATTACTGTTAGTGCAAATTGCCATATTGAGGCCATGGACATATGGCAAATAACCGTTGAAATTTTAATGAATTACTCTATTAGTTTACTTTCTACTATTTCCGCTTTGTTTGCTTGTCATTTTCATATTTGTTATGCTATGTGTGCTGGCACCGGCTGGTCGGCCGGGGATACTTTTATTTTAAATGTATTGTAGTACAAATAATGCAGTTGGACAAGCAGGACGAGCGCGAAAAAACAAGGAAAATCATGCGTTTTGCGACGACAACGCGCATGCCATCTGCTCAAAAAAGTAAACAATGCCAAATGGTGCTTGCAAATGGGAATCTTGACAATACTGGAATATTAGAATTGATAATGAAGAAAGATGTCAGCGACACTGAAAAATGAAATGACAAGAGAAGGTTAGGTTGGAATTTTGTTAAACTAGCTTCTAGCAATTCTAAACATATACACAGTCAAGATTACATTCCAACATATTGGTTGCCAGCAGAACAAAGTGATAAATTATTTTGTCGCTTAATTGGAAAATCTAGATTTTCAATTAGAATATGTTATTTATACATAACAAAGTCATTTAGACAAAGTACATGTTTATTAAGTTCAATTAGAATTAAAAAATAATAAAAAGTACTACAAAAACCTGTTTGTATTTTAGGTGAGATTAGATTAGCTTTTATTCTCTGGGACCTTTATACACGTGTAAATAATTCCCTTTCATATACACTAAAACATGTATTCTTGGTTGCTCAGAGATAAAACAATATATATTGTCTTATAATAACACTTTTAAAATAAATTTCTCCTTGGTCGTATATTGAGTTGCCTATAAATTATGCCAATAAAGCAAGAATGTCTCATCCCAAAAATAACCCTAATAATTCTTTGTACGTTTGTTCATTTACTTCAGGAAGCCTAATATTACGCAGAACAAGTCTCGTGCTGCTCCTTTAGATCTGGAGGCGGCATGCTCCTCAGCAAATATCAAATTTGTCTGAATGTGTCTCCTTGTGACGACTGCGTCGCCCATTCCGAATGCCAACGCGCCACAGTCATAACTCCTCCCGTCCAAGTACAGGTGAGAGCTGTCGGCGTCGCCTGCCCCGCCGCCGCCGTGATGAACTGCACGCTGTAATGAGACGCGGAAATGCATTGCGACGAGACTCGAGGGAGCGTAACGAAATTATAATCCGCGGAGTCTTGCGCTCGTAAAATCTCCTTTATTTCATTTACCTTTAAGCTGAATTTACATTTCTTACAAACACGTGACTACCTTTCAACCATCAACTAGATGCAGGAAGATAGAGACTATCATAATATAGGATTTAATTTATAAAACTACATTATTACCACTTTTCAGCGTAGACGATGAAAAAAATGTGTTCATAGTGTATGCAACCAACTTAACACCTCAACATATATGTTCCGGAGGCTTTCCTCTGATTGTCAGAATAGTGCAGGAACTTATCCGCCGCCAACTCGTGTATCATGCTCGTCCGAGTTGTCAATTGCGCGGTGAGAAATGACCAAGCGGCCTTTGTCGTTCGCATAATGACTCCTTGGCCGATAACGCGCTGACCGTCGGCCAGCGGCGGCGCATTTGTATTGTTCACGTCTGCGGGCCGCATCATTGTCGCCGCGCAAATGGAGTGTGAAGCGATAGCGGCTGACCACCGCCGCCGACTTATCTTCCGCTCCCTCGCCGCCGGCCCTGTGGCGCACAAACAAATCGACCACGCACGGCTAAGATAATAACACGTTGTGCACGTTTATCATACAATGCTGATCATGAAGATGACACTGATTAATTAATCTCCGGGACGTTGCTACGGGACGAGTAATAATATAATTAGAGCATATACAATAATGACAGAAAATATTACAACCTTAGTGTTATATCAAGTTGAAACAATTGATTTATAAAGAAGTATAAATTGGTAAATTGGATTGCCTATACGCCGCCAATAAAACGCAAAGAAGTAAAAAGAGGCTTATAGATCATAAATAATTATCGAACATAGGCAATAATCACTAGAGAATTTAATTGCTTCAACGTTCTGGAATAGTAGTCTGTAATGTTGGTTGCCTACATGGTGAACTAGATATAGAAATAAAACTGGTATTGACTATTAGAGCGCAGCTTTGAGTAGACCCTCTCCGCGCGTTGATTAGTCAAGTGACTGCCTCCCCTCCACCTTCCTCGTATATAAAAACCGCTGCCGAACTCGTTTACCTCACAGACTTGGCTACGCTCTCAACTGGATTACATGTCTACGACCAATTTAATGTTTTTTGCCAAATATTTTCTTCCTCTTGCTCTGGAATTAATTTAATTAAGCCACTACCCAATTAATCCGCACTCAGTGTAAATCTGTTTGCACTCCACGCACATTAATGCAAATACAGCCCACCTAGCAAAGACACAAGGGAGGCGTTTAACCCCATAAAGTCCATAAAGTATCAACGCGAGACACATATCGTCGCCGCCCTCGATTCTATTAGATTGGCAACAGACCCTTACCGTGCAGTTCGCCACCTCTGCTTACACGGATAAAGACATAGGGATGAAGGATGAAGAAAACCGGGTCTATCTTAATATCTCCGACATGCTTGGCCATGCTATGCATTGAAATTAGCCGCCACCCTTTGGTGCCGGCTATCTTGGAAATTCGGCCGCGGGCCCAAATTTAATGTATATAAATTTCGCTTGTGATAACAATGCCTCCGGAAGTGTATCCTCTTCAAGCACCAACGCGCTGCTGCAAACTTTTCTGTTTTCGCAGCCGTGCACCGAAACTGACTTCTCCGTTAAATATTTTGATTTGTTTTAGTTTTATCGTCTGTGAAGCACACGGCTGGAATTTTTATACCGCATTATGAATCGTTTTTCATTTTATTTTAAAACAAAATCGTTATTTACATTACCGCAATATTTCAAAGCAATCGGCGGGCCTGAGCGTATAGCAAGGTTATGAATTTCAATAAATTGGCGACGCGCCCCGGCAATAATTAAAAAGCGTCAGCGGCACCAAGTGCCGAGCCGAGGAGAAGAATCCGACGGAGAATATTTTTGCGCTCATAATTCATGCGCTTTTTATCTTCGTCATAAATAAACGACCCTAATAATTAAAAGTTTTTCGCAGCGTCAAGCACGGAAAAAATTGTCCTCAACCTTCCCACGCGTAATACCAATTTAGACAGGTACCGTGGTGTGAGAAAACATTTCTCGACCCTTCATACGCTCAACTTGAGATTAAATTATAAAAGTATAGTCTAGTCACAACAAGCTTATGTCCGAATATTAGGTAGAATCTTCAAAAGAAAAAGAAACGTAATCCGGTTTTGAGGAGTGGATAGGTATGTAGTGGTGACTCATGACCTACGCACGATAGCATAGTAGTGTCTGCCCCCTCCACCTTCCATAAATATATAAACAGCTTTCTACCGGAAGATTTTAATTCCGTACAATTTCGAATATCCTCTAAATTAAAACAGCGAAACTTAACTAGTCTACGAGTCCGCAACTGAAACAGTATTCACCCATTTTACCCTCCAATCAATAGCATATAATACTAACCCCTAAGTGTGTCTGAGCAAACTGTAAACGTAAACAACTCGTGTAAATACAGCCCAACGTATCGAAACTTTTACAGTCCATCACAATGACGTACAAGTCACACAAAGGTGTTTGTCTTACGTAGTCGATTTCCACCCTGAAAACAATTTCACCTCACTCAATTTTTAACTACATGTTGACTGACTGCCTTGTATTGCATACTGGAGCAACTTCTTTATCGTTCATTACGTTTTATTTCTCCATTGCACCGAGTGAGAATCGATTATGCCCAGTATGAGGGTAACATGTTAATGCGAAAAAAGTATGAAAAGTCACTTAATTCCAGCGCGCGTTTTCGGCATTGGCGAATCGCTTTCGTAAACTGCAACTATAAATTTCACTCGAAAAGCACTCGCCGCGCGGTACTTAACGTAATAGATGTGCATGTGCCTCGTACTCGGCGGCGGCCTTTCCCACCCCAAGCTGTGGCCTAAAAAGCGAACGGAAGAAAAACGCCATAATATAAAAGTGTTTAAAAGTTTTTTGCCAAGTGCGCGTTTGCGAAACATCGTTCAGCGTAGTTAGAGGCAAATAAAATAAAGCATTGAAAATCGTTTAAGGAAGTTTTAATGTTATTTTGTAATATTTACTCTTAAAACTTGAAGGCAGAAAGGGGGAAATAAGGGATATGATCACTAGAACAAAGTAATAAATGTTTAACTTGGAAAATATAACAATATTAGGTTGAAGAAGATTTTTAATAGTAAAGAAATTGGACAGTAGTAATGATGAGCTAGAATCACAATCACAGTAATATTGAGAAGGAAAAACAAGTCGTCGCGTGTCGGCTACTCTCGTGACTGCACCCCCTCTCCTTCGACAAGTATAAAAACTACTTCTTAGTTTTCCGTCCACAGTCTTCGCTACCGGGTCAAGCAGTAAACACGAAAAATCTACTTTTACTCTACATGTTATTCACTCTTGTCAACTTTCTGGCTTTCTCTATCCCGGATACAAATCTCCGACAGCAACTCTATCATAACAGAAAAAAAGAGGAAAAAGTGTATGAAACCTCAAAAAGCCAGCCAAACATCATCCATCCATCCAGATATAGCACAGACAGATTGCATACACACGTGTAGTAGACATTGCAAAGGCAAATTGCGAGATGCAAATATCCGAAACAAACCTATCCATGCGTGGTGTGTGGGAAACGCTCCAAGTCGACGGCGGCCAGGGGGACCATCCGTCGCGCCGGCTTCATTTTAATAATTGGAAACGAAAACAAACGTTTGTTTTTCTTTTCCGACCGGGTGGCAGCGGGTGCGTGCGGCGATATTTGTTTTACTGTCGTCGTCCGCCGCCGTGCCGGTCTAATGTACAATGCAAAGAAATATAAACACAAACAAGGATGCGTCATTGCGAAGAGGGGGCGATGGTGAGATTAGCCGAAAAAGGGTTGGGGCACAATACGGCTTGCGATAATTGTGAATGGCTGAATAAATATTTTAAATAAAATAAATAGAAACGGAGGAAAATAATAGAGAATTATAATTGAAAATAAACAAGGAGCGATAAAGAACCGGAAACAAATTTAATTTATATAAAAAAGAATAAATTAAGAGACGCGACTGCAGCTGCAAGCAACAACAAGGAGAGTGATAGAGGAGGGCGAGCAAGTTGGTACTCATACTCTCCCCTCCACTATACCAACTATAAATAGTCACATTCCACGCGCTATACTTTCATTCTGCTCCTAACAGCCTTAATACCAAAGTCAAATTCCTCTCAGAATTGCCCCTGCCATAAATCGATTGTAATTTAATACCAGGCATTAAAATGTTTGTATTTTTCTGTAAATCACTCATTTTTTCCTGTTGCCCTAATGCATATTTATGTATTTACCTCGGCTCTTTGGTTGTTTTATCTGCCTTCCAGGTGGATGTCCATTGTAATATGCCAACTTGCGCTTTGGCATATTTACACACATTAATTGCCGACACGTCGAAGGCACGCACGTTGTCGCTCCCGCGGGATCAGCGAGTGTTTACAGGCGCGTTGCTAAATATACGCGATTGTTTATATATTTGTCGTCTTGTTTGGTAAACACACGCGCAACGGACATACTCCATGCCGGAATTAATCTTGAAATTAAATAGACAGCAGTGAAGTGAATGCGTTTGGAACTGGTGCTGAAAAACAAGTTTTAAACGCTATGGAGTTGAGAAACTATCAATAACAAATGGAAATGAATCAAACGAGATGGTTTTGTGGGCGACAAACAACACATAAATATCATCGATATTTCCTGCAACCAAACAAAAATAAAACTCCTAAACGGTCATAATCGTCGCTCCAGTCGCAAGCAAAAAAAGATTTACAATACATAATACGCAATAAAAGGATATAAAAGATATAAATGCTAAAATTTCATGCTACAAGCTCCTCTCTTCATCCTCTTGTCCTCTCAGTGGGGCAGGAAATTAGGCTGACTCGCCGTCTCCTAATGCCAGGGTTGAAGGCTTCCCCAAAACGTTTATCATTTTGTGATGCGCGCCAGCCCGGCTGGGGATTTCAGCCGCTCGCCTGTTTGTGTGTTGTGTATCGGTGGCAGTCACGGCAGTGGGGGCGGTCGTAGAGCTTTACTGCCGCTCGGTAGCTATATATGTTGTATACGGGTATACAACACCCTTGTATATCCATTCCACAGGTGGTTTGTTGTGTGTTTGTGCCTCGGAATGGGCCTGAAAGTGGAAATAATAATGTTCCAGGGAGAATATCCGCAAACCTGCACATTTGGTGGAATTTATTAATGTGATGTGTCGAGTTGGAATATTTAAGTTAAATGTTTCACACACCAATACTGAATTTTTTAAAATAGTTTTTTAAACATTGACAGATTTCTAGTCTTTGAATCATAATTTCGCTCATAATATTAGTGTTTATTAACAAAATACGTTGAAATATATAGTGTGGATATGGGCATAGTTCCTGATCAATTGGCCGAAATAACTATGATCATATCTTAATTACTTGATGAGTGAATAATTCATAATTGCATTGCTTAATTCCCTAGAAATCATGTTGTTGACCAAAATTACTAAAATAACGTTGGTATTTCCGTATGAATTAATTTGAAATATAGTCTGTTAATTTATCAATAGTTCCTGATTGACTAAGTAAAATAATGACTATGTTACTTTTATTAGTTCTAGAGTAATCATGCCTCTAAGTGAAATTACCTCATGACGCTATTGTCGCTAGTGTTCATTTCCCTGATTGACTCCTATTTGTTTACATGTTTATCAATAAGCACCACACACCATGTGTTAATCGCCAGGTTGTTGACCTGATAACAATTCGTCTCATGACTAAACCAGTCGTTAGTCAAACACCGAGTTTATCACCTCTTTATCATTGTGTTGTTTTCAGTTGACATTAAGTTGAGCTAAACGTACAAATTGTTTCATTCTTATTCGCGTAATTCGAGTAGCTTTGTGTTGCTTTATGTCGATGTCAGGCTGCATGTTTCATTTGTTTTGCATTTGGGTTGTTTTTAATTAGAGGCACGTAATCCAGCTGTGATATATGAACACATGAACAATGCGTGGGTTTTTCTGCTTTTCGCATGAACCGATAACTGAGCTGCTGCTGCGTAATGCGATAGCTGCGTTCATAATTGATGGAGAAGACAAAAAGTGCACCAGAAACGGGTAGCGTGGAAGCAGTTGTATGTTTTTAGGATTTTTTGCGTTTGGAATGACGACTATATTATGCACTGCATGTGCATAATAGAGAAGTGAAGTGAAGAAAGCAAACGTAAATAGGCAACCAAAAATACACAGGAAGAAGATAGGCAATTTTACGAACAGCAGATTCGGTTCATGAGTTTACCTTTCTATTGGATTAACAACAAGTAGAAGTCCCCAAAATGAAACAGTTGGGTTGCCACCAAATTACAATTATGTTCATTAAAGACACACAATTTTAGTTCAGGGAGAAACTAAATTCTTTAGGATCAATCGAAAGTTTTTAACTTATATACATATTTTACGTCAAGAATGAGCTTAGGCAAATCATAATACATAAGTTTTATTTGACGAACGCCACTGTTACTTGAATACTTGAAATACATAACTCACCTAAAAGCTACACTTTTTACCAGTTTTTTGCTTTCATACCTCAAATTTATCCAAATCAACTAACATTTTATTTTCTAGAAATTATAACGTAGACAACTTATTATTCATGAACAGTTTCTTTGTTATTAAATTGAAATAAATAGAGCTTTCCATGCCATTTAATTAATACTCAGCTAGTAGTTTTTAGGTCATAAGACCTATTTTCTTAAATAATGATGAATTTATTTAAAATTTATTTTGAGTCTAAAATAACACTATTTTCATTTGATAACAACTTCATTGTGTCATGACGTTTTAACCTAACCCAATCTAACAACATTTCAGCATTTTGCCATTCCGTGTCTCGCCCACTCATTGTTTTCCACTCGCTTCGACTTTTTACTTAGATTATCCTGCTCTGGCCACGTCAGTTTAATGAACAACCCGCAAAAACTGACCAACAAAAGCCCATCTAAATGAAAAAAAAACCCGCCACCCCGCTACTGTTTCTTCACAACCACGAAATTTTTAATAAAATTCCTAGCTATTATATTGCTATAATGAAGTTGCGGAAGCGTAACTAAGCACTTTCGGCGCAGCAGATAGTATCCTGCCGGCCCCGATCGCCGACTATCCCTTTCGACAGACGCGCGCACATTTTTGTTTGTTTTCCTTGCGCCGATGACTCGCCCCCTTCCTGGTAAACAACAACGGCGGCGTCACCCCCTTTTCGGGCGCCGCGTATTGATTTATCTACCCCATCCGCGCGTGCAACACATGTGATGACGTCGATGGCGGTGATAGAAACGCGCGGGGTGTCTAAGGAAACGCACGCTTTTTCCGCGCGCTGGAAATTAGCGCGCTGATCTGATACCGGTCAGTTGCCAGTGACACGCGGTGGTTGACGCGAGAGGAAATCAAAAACTAGTGCGAAAATGTATACAAGTAGTAGTGTGGATTCGTGGCAATTTCGCTGAAAAAGCTGTGAGTTTACCAAACAAACGTCAATGAATCCAACATGGTTTGACATTCTCTTCCGACGCATCTCGATTGAGATCTGAAGTGCGCATGCGCAATAGCTAACGGCGATAGAGCGCAAGATGCCAATTTTTAATGTAAGTTGAACACCACAGTAGCATTTGTAGCAGGATGAAAAGTTTATTCAAGCTTGACATTATGCGAATGATTGGCTATGTTTTGAATTTTCGCAATTTCCTTTATTTCTCGTTTGTGGCGGCGGCAACGAAGGCGGTTATCGTCGAAGCGTGTCATTATAAAAACACGAAAGAACATTAAAGAACGACGCTGAGCAAACTTTTCCGCCGCTCGGCTCTGCTTGCGCGGTTACTTCATTACGGGGGCGGCTGGCGGGACGTTTTAATCGCTGTCGTAATATTCAGCCACCAAACAACCATCACCGCCATCTTTATGGCTCCAACACTTGGGGCGTTTTAAGATGAGGGTGGGAGTTATTAAGAAATTTTTATCAAATAAAATTAAAACAATGTTTGGAAGACACAAATTTGACGAATTTGAATGGAATGCAAAGCAAGGATGATTTTACATTTAAATGGGTTAGATAATCCAGTGTATAATGTAGGCAACTTTTTGTACAGCTAAACAGACTTTATTTGTGACGTGTTTCATCACAAGACAAGATTTCTGTCTTTTAGCAATTTTACATTTGAGATATTAGAGCAACTTATATATCAAATGTAAAACATATTTTAGTACTAGATAGGCAACTTATTTAACGTTCAAATTATTTTCTCCAGATAATAATACAGCTCCTCTACTTTCCAATCATATTAGGCTATTTAATAGAGAGATATTATTGTTCTTATATTAGACAGTTCAAAATATAGCTTAAATTGCTAGTGACGGTTTCCTAATCAAGTTGTAGCCTCATGCTTGGTCTTCGCTTCAAGATGCTCTGATCTAGTTTTTGGAGTCAAAGTCTGTTACGTGGATGTACTTTACTACAATTTACATTAATAATGTTTATCTTAGGTAGATACCAACCTTATAAGTTCTTTATGGAAGCGGGCAACATGAAAGATAGGCAACCCCTTCTACTTCAGACTAGTCATCTACAATTATATTTCAAAATACTTACACATTTCGGATCTTTTCATGCAACCGATTGAGCACTCTAGAAATATAACTCGTTTCTAAAACGAATGCAAATCCTGAAAAATATAATTAGATTGTTCCCATTTGTTCAACTTTTACTTTCAATCAAGTTCCATTAAACAAAACTGTTATGCGTTATGTGGTTGAAAAGTGTTTAAAAAACAATTGCCATTAAATTGCCTCTGTGAAATGACTGGCGCAGCGAGAAAATGATCCGCTCCATTCGCGAGATGGAATTCGTTTCCGCCACAGCCACTGCCATCGAGGCCTATCGCTAGCTGCGCGTTCTAATTAAACGTTATGGCCGTCGAAAATTATTGTGATAACTTTCGGGCGCAGTCTTCGTGCGAGCTTCTTTGCGGGGCATTAAAATTTACGAGCCGAATGTTTTGCTTCTGAGATCACCCTCTTTGTAGAGCTTTCGAGCCGGGAGATGAGCAGACACTCGCAGCTAATAGTCTCGAGTGACGTTGCATAAAATTGATATAGGCAACTCAATACACACACAGATAACAGGAAAACGACAAAATTATTAAAATATAACAGAAACATCGGTTGTTGAATCATCTAATGTACTTATTATTTATATAATATTTGCTAAATATTGGCTTTCGAAAGGAAAAAACCTAAAAAAACTAAATTTAGGCAACACAACACATAAAATGAACAGAAAACTATACATAATTATTTTATTGAAATAAAATTACGTAATGATTTGTAGTATCTCTCGTTATATATGTCAATGAGAATTAGACTTTCTGTTGGCATATAGACAGAGGAAAATGCAAAATGCTATAGTTGGTTATGACGTGTTAAAAAAAGGTTTTCTGAAAATCAAAATTGAAGTCTCCTTTTTTTTTAAATTTTGATTTCAGTGTTGGACCATGTTTCGGTTGCGATTATTGTTAGATTATTTAGCTGTCTTCAATAGCAAATTGTAAATAGCTACTGAAATAATGTGTGAAGACGTGATTTGTTTATCTTTGATGGTTCCAATGTTATAAGCTATTAAAGTGAATTTTTGTGAAAAAGTGCAGACGCTACATTTGGAATAAAAGTATGTTCCTTCGATTAAGGATATGTTGCCCAATACGACACTATAATTCCAATTTTCTTAACACATTAGCTTTTGAGATGGAATCTTTTTACTTATTTATCGACTGCAATAGTTTGAATCATTCGACTCTGCACGCATGATTAAAGCGAGATGAAAATATTGAATCTTTTATATCTTTGCTGATCCCTAAATCATAACCCTACGCAACTCGTAGCCAACATCTTCTCCTCTAAGAACTAAATTCATGATGTATGCCCTTGTGTTATTTGCCATATATTAAACCTTGTAATATAGTTGGCTGCAAAATTAGGAATCACCTCCGGGAACAATCTGCTCCTTGAGGCCGATCGAAGGCGGCAATCTTCGCGACATACTTGCCTCGGCAAACTTGCTGTCGGCGGCGAACGGGTTACAGTTATCGCCACCCTCCTCGAACGCGGCCGTAACGGCTAAATTACGCGGGCGTGCATATTAAAAGACGCTCGGCGTTGTTCTCGGCCAAAAGTTACCCGCTTTTGCTTTCCTACCCATTGTGTTGAGACCATGCAGGTCTGCGTGCTTCCGCTTGTTTCTTGCGGGCGTCTTAAATGTATAATAGCGCCACCCCCGACCATGGAACTATCGGCATGTCGAACATTGCGCGCGTATGTCAAGTGTGCCGCCGAGCTTTCGGTTACGATCGACGCGCTCACGGGGGATTTCCGTGTGTTTGTACTTTTATACTGTTTGATACCTTGATGGCGTTTGTTCAAGTTCAAGCGAGCACAAAATAACGCAACCCCCGCAAGATTCGAGTTTAATTTGGTGGAGGATTTCAAGCGAAGGAGCAGCGATGTGGTTAGGTTACCAACAATTCTTGAAACTAACTTATTATTTTCGATTTAAGCATGATAAATCTTTGTTACTTCACCAAGTTTACACAAAATGGTGAGCTGGGTTGAAATTTATATGTTGGTAAATATCCACCAAACTCACTAGCAAAATAAAGCATTTTTTTCTAAAATGTAGGCAACTTTCATCTCTCTTCATCAAATTCCAATAAAAAGAAATTTGTGCAATACTAACAATAATATTGCTACATTAAATATGCACTTATCTATCGCTCTTTCTAAACTAATAACATACTTTCCTGCAATTGTTATTATCCCCGCTTTATGTCCCAAAAAGCCAAACTTGGAAAGTTATTATTTTGTTATTGGGAATAAGAAACTATATTAAACCGAAAAGTTTCTACAAATGGTGGATTGTTAATAGTTTGTCATATATTGTTAAACCTTAAGAAAATTAGAGAAAATACCGCTGTGAATAATGTAAACAACTTTTATTGTCATTACAATATGTATATATCATTACAAAACTATTGGAACAATCATTCTAATTTAAATTAGATATCTTAGTAATAATCATTTGCTCCTCTTTCCCAACCAAACCTTTTTTTATTTCATACTCAAGAATCTTGTTTCGTGGTTATGTACAACCTGATAGATTGATTGTGCTATCTATTGAAATTCACATCTCGTCCCGAAATATCCTTCGTCCACTTTGAATCCGGCTCACTGTCCGATTGCATGAATGCACTCATCAGACAAGGGATGGACACTTTGATTTGCTTGCTCACTGTCCACCACGATCCAAATCTGATTGCATATTCGGTTTGAAATTCACCGCTCGTTCTGTCTCCGATCTCAGTTTGATTCCTCAACCGATTGATTACCCGCTTATTCGGTATTCGAGTTGATTATCATTTTAAGAATCATACTTATACAACCAAATGTATACTTGCAATCAACGAAATGAATAAATCTTGCTCTTCCACTTGGAAATTTTATTCAGCAGGTGTCTTCACACGTTTTATTCGAAAAGCTTTCGTAGTCTGTTACGCGCTCGAGTGCACGCGTCAGTGTCAAGGGTCTCGTAATGCCGCTGCGCCGTGCAGGGGCGGCAGACTGAATTTGAGTTGAGGTGCCCTTGTAATAAGTTTGCACCTTTGCGGTGCGGAACTCACGTGCCAGGAAAATCTGCAGAGGGAGAAACGAGGTTCAAAACGTGCGAAGGAATTTTTCCTAACGAAGAGAGTGGAATTGCAGCAAAGAATTTGAGGATAGGTGTGTTTAAGTAGCTTTATAGTTGTCAAAATAGAAAAGAGATATATATGAAGAAATTATACTTATTAATGGGCAGCAAAGGAATGGCTCGAAAAGGATTCTTAATGAATGGAAAAACAGAAACCGGTAGAATAAACAACTTTCAAGCATTAACATTGATTTGTAGATTTGCTTAGAAGTTTCTTTGTATGAAATAATTACGAGTTGATTGCATTTAAAAAATTAGGAAAAGTATAAGAAGCAAGCAAAATTAAGTTTAATCTGGTGTAATATAGGCAACCTTCATTGCAATACATTATATGTAGATGTGATATAAAAGACAGTGCTGAATAACAAAACCTGAATCAAAAACATTTCTTGATGTATTTAATTTATATCACATTCTTTTTTAAATCAAATTTATTTGAAAGACGACAGAAAGAGCAATGAAATAAATATCCTATTTTAAAATTATAATCGATACGAAAACAGAATGAGATAGGCAACTTTCATTGTCTCGCAATAAAAATGTTTAATTTAAATCCTCTATCGCAGAACTATTTTGCTCATGTAATTGTTTAATATTATCTCGCTTAATTCTGCTTTCATTCAATATTATCCTCTCTGTACAAAATTAATTCCAATTTCCTCATCCATCTCCAAAAAGGCGGAAAGCAGCTCACTTCACTCATTGTTTACACTAAATTTATTTCGTATTTTATCATAATAAAAGTCAGTTATTGCCCTAAACAGATATTCCACGCAAATTACCACGATTCTTGCCTGCTCCACTGCAACATTAACTCCTTCTCCCTCCGCCCTTTCTTCCCTCGTTCCACATCCCAACGGTTTACGATTCCGCGCTTCACGCTCGACGGCGGCAAGTCAGTCAAGTGTTTAGCCTCCGCTTGCCGCCGCTACAACTGCCACTCTGCGTTGTTTAGCGCTGTTTAGCACCGCACGCGCGCGCGTGCACACACTCACACCGCAATTAATTACGGCACGCCGCAAACACCTGTATTATGTAATTTATTTACATTTCTGCGTTCTCCGCTTGCATTCCCTGCCGATCGTTAAGTTGTTTTCTCTCATTATCGCTTTGCTTGCGAACACGAAGCGTGTTTATTTGTTGATGTTGTTGTTACTGCGACACGCGGCAGTTTTTGTTTAGTCACGTTCAACATTGCAATGTTTAGTGGGTTTTTTTCAAGAAGCAAGAATACGACGAACGAATATTAAGTCATATTTGTTCTATCCTGACAATTGATTTTTTCAAAGCAGTCGGTACTAATAATATGTATTTTCCATATGCGGAATGTTACAAATGTCAATCAATTTATAATTTACTACTTCACTTGCGTGAACTGTATATTAGTGGTAATTTGCATACCTGCATTTGCAAATGATAAATAAACCAATTGACTCACGCCGAAATGACGTCATATCAGAATCAACAGGTAGCGCCATCTGCAGTTTATCGCACCTCTCCATGGCGATTGATTCATAAAATTGAATGCGCATGATTTGCGTGCGATTAGAACTTGAATACGATTACGCATGGCCAATGACTAATTACGTTGATTACGCTTTGGCCTGCCCTTTTCTTATTCTTGGCCGAGTGGCATTGTTTGTCGCCTTACGAGTGTACGACTTGTGCTTGTGTTGTTAAATCTCGGCGTTTGTCAACTTTGCATTTTCATTTTGCATTCGTGTCCATTGTATTGGATGCATTTGCATCCTCGCAAACATGCTTATTCACGATTATTTACAATTGTTAATAAATAAAGCGTACGGCGTTTAGTTATGCGACAACATGTCGGATAAGTAAACATGATGACACACACGAAATTGAATTATTCAACGAATAAACATTTATTTAACCGAAATGTGCAGAAAGAATTCAAAGAATTCTTTGAGAATAGCCTTGAAAATATTATTTTCCTTCATTAAAATTAAATCAAAAGCCTAAACGTGTTTGAGATAGGCAACTTTTTATACATTAAATTCAAAGCTAATATCGACAATTTCATAAAGATTCCAATTATTTATTTATATTAATCTTAAAATCAAAGTTTGTTTAGAATTATGCAATGTTTTTATTATAATTCATCATCTTAAGAGTAGGTTTAGATATACTGTCATCTTGTACTATGATATTATTCTTAGAAGCATGTTTCGACTAGTTTCCATTGACAAGTCCAAACATGTTCTAACATAGGCAACTATAAATATTCGAGTTTTCCTTTCTTAAATTTTATTTTCATAACCATTGCCAATGTCACTTGACACAAGAGATGAACTCTTTTCTGTGTTTGAAAAACAACTAAGCCAATTAAGCCGTATACATCTGTATGAGCAACTAATGTGTGTGTGTAATTCTTGACAAACAAATAATAATAAATGACGTAATCTGCTATGAGGTCGACGCAACAAAGCATAATCACTCAGAGTGCATGTGTCTTTGCAGAGCGCGCAGAAAATCAGTTGTTTATTTTCGCACCGCATATCACCAGCTTGCAACTCGCTAACTGATAACGGCCACCAACTGGCCCGCGAGTGAATCTAGAATCGCCGCCTGTATTAAATAAACCGCATCTCAATCCGTATTCCGTCGATCTGAAGTATTTACATGCCTATTATTAGCACGCCGCAGCACATTTGCACATTATGCAACAACAGCGCACACATCGCGCACCGCATGCGAATCTAAAAATACGGATAATATTAAAGTATAAAGTGTAACAACTCGCGGCTGCATTCGCCACCGATTACGCATGATGCATTGCCAATTGTTCCGCACTGCCCGATGCATTAATCAAACATTAAATTACCGCTGCATTATAACCTCAATCTATCAGCCTTTTCGGATTGTACTTAAGACACGTTGATAACGATTATGTTAATTAAGTTGGGGTGGCTGGTCGGTGTGCCTCCGAGGCCGGCCCTGGAGGTCGGAGAGCACGTTGTCGCCGGCAGGTGTAGTCGTATGGCTCGGCGCGGCGCGTTCGGCTTGCTTTTGTATTTCTCTAAACTCTAAATATAACTAAGTAAACAACATCTCTCATACGGGCGAGGCGAGCAGACATGTAAACAGTAAACAACATAATGTGCGCGGCGAGCGCGCTGCTCGCACTCAGTACGTCCGCGACGCGATGTGCTTGCGCACGTTTGCCCTGCAGCGCGGATGAAGTGAGTTTTCGAATTTCCCGCGGTTTTCCACACACGCTGTGCGAGCCTACTCGGAAATGTTCCATGGATGCATGCGCTAGTGTCGGGAATGTTTCAAGTGTGCAAGTGATAGTGGTATTGCTTAGCAGAGAGGATTATTTCTATGCATCAGGTACAAGTGAATTAACTTAATAAAGCGAGCAAAGAGCCAATTAATAAGGAATAAAAATCGAGGAAAATGCTAGCATTCTGCCAGAAATGAGCAGTGATAGGCAACAATATGTTCTATCGATGATTTTCCCACCTTAATTGTTACTAAACAATGCATCCCAGAAACATCAATCAAGTGGCATTCTATAGTTGATTTAATCAACTAACTGTTGTACCCTTCAATTTTCCCAAGGGATGTGCAAATACGTCATGGGAGGGAAGAAAGTGCACAATCAACACTCTTTCATAGTCAAACAAAGGTATCTGCACTTTCCCACCGTAATTACTCCTAAACTACTAGTCCCAGAATATTCATTAAAGTGCTTTCTTTCAGCTAGTATACTCAGCTATCCACTACAACTGTAAGATTTCTGTGAAACTTGAAAGGGTGTCCTAAAAATGACAAAAGGTGGCAAACTATGTAATGTACTACCATCGCCAATTGTTTCAATCTTCACTCCTAAATTATTACTAAACTAAAGGTCCCTCAAACTTGAATCAAGGTGCATTTTGTAGGTAATATATTAGCCCAATTGCAAGAATCAAGTCCCTTTATAATCGTTCCAGGACCTTGATTCATGTGCATTTTATAGCTAATTTAGTCAGTTTGCTATTGTATCAGTCAGATAATGAAGGGAGTTGAAAGGATAGCATGGGGTCGGCAATAATTGAAATAGAAGTTAGTTTTCAATCTTCAACCCAGAATTACGCCTGAACCATAAATCCCAGATACTTCATTCAAATGGGAATCTATAGCCCATATAGTCAGTTGTCAGATATTCACTTAGGAATTACATCAGGTAGAAGCAGGGCGGCTATAGGAGAATAAATATTAATACTTTAGCTGCTCCATTCTTTGCATTAGCGGAATATTTTTCTTCCTCCGATACAGTTTTCTATGAATTATGTCAAAATAAAATGTAACCTTTCCGCGTTGAAATTAGAAGCCAACAATCATATCTGTAAATGTCTCTGCATTCGGCGAATCTGCGCCGCATACTACAATCGACAGAAACACAACAGTAAGTCGCGAAATGTCATCAGTGTCCGCCGTTGTTTAGGGCTTAAATGTCAAGCTAAATTGCGAAACTTTTCCGGTGCGCGCCCATTGTGCCGCCGATGCCGTTCGATTCTCGTACATATATTTTTACGAGCACACGCATGTATCTCGCTGCCTTGCGCCCCCGCTGCAACCCTTGCGCGTGCAGGGTTGTTAAAAAGTTTTCCTATCATCCTGCGACAGCGGTATTTTGCTTGCCATTGATTGATACAAATCCATCTCATCAGCGAGTGCACCCCGCAAATATGAGCAACGGAAAATAACAATAGAAGTGAATTGAATTTTTTCGCCGTCGGAGCTATTTTGATTACATTGTGTGCACCTAGCAGGCAGTGACTAAATAATGCAGTGAATAACATGATGTAAATAACAACTTGGACGCGTTCCATGCCGATATATTTGCTATTTGAGGATTTGAAATGTGAGATGTCTAATGCCAAAAAAGTGTCGGAATCAATTGCATATGATTTTGGAAAGAAACACTTGAATAACTTTTCAACTGAGCATTTCAGAGTGTTCATCTAAGTGACACTTTATGGCTTACAAAGTCAGTTGGCTATTTCCACTCTTAGTTTGTTGTCAGACTGAGCGAGTTTGCCATCCATAGAATTGCGTTGAACTGCAAAATGCCAAGTTCAACAACTTCTTGCCTTGATAACGCCTAAACTATAAATCCCAAAGACACAATTCAAAAGGCACTTTACTGCCAAGGCATAAAATGTAATTAACAACTGACTTATTTTTCGTCCATAAGAACCTTATGTAAAATGTACTTATGTTCGCATTACTCAAACAGATCTCCATCATTTTATAGCTCTTTGAAAATGGGATTGATGTGATGAAGTTCGAATAGTTTTCCAGAAAATGTATTCGCCAGAAAAGTGAATGTTTTCCCACATTTGCAAACTTGCGGGAAATTAAAAATTAAACCCATCGGCAAAATCCAAATCCGAGCATGCAAAAAATTGTATATGGTGGTGGCTGTGGAATGTGTGAGAAGATAAAATCTCAATCCTATGTATGACAGGTAATAAAACACCAACAAAATCAAAACAAAAGTAAGACCCTTGCTTGGGATTCCATTGCTACCATCAGTATTAGTAATTGAAGAATTTAACTTAAGATTTCATAGATGTTATGAACAGGTTTTAATAAGCTCTCGTTACTTATCTCTCAAAAAACAATGAAAAACGTTAAAAAATGATATAACTTTTCTACTGTGTGGCAAAAAATAATTAAATCGTGCTGTTGTGAAAACTAACCTACAGCAAGTTGCTTATATCTTGTTAGTCCAAAAAAAAAAAAAAACTAAACTAGGAGTCCCAAAATCTTTATCTATGCATTCCAATCATCTTATTTCCCTGCCACCTGGATATCCCGATCCAATCCAGCAGCTTCAGTTATTTCCCGCCGTCCATACGATGCAACCTGGCCGTAGAATGTCTTCTACCTCCAAATGTAATAGATGCTTCGTGCTTGCGATATCTCACTGTGTTGTTTGTGCATGTTGCTTACCACCGCTTGCTTCCCCCTTCGCACCCGCCGCAACTAGAGTAAACAAGCGTGCATCTGGCCCAGCAACGGGAAGAGCGGCGTGTTGAGAGCGCTTGTTTGTTCGGACGGGCCGAAGCACACAATCTACACTTGTGTGAACGGCAAACGTTGCGAGTGTTTACAGTTTTCTACGAGCGTTTGTTCCAGGAAGACACAAAAAGTGATCAAATACGCTCCATTCCAAGCTGAGCTAGAAATTTAACCTCAGACTAGTCGAGGTTGCATTGCAGCACTCGTAGATGCGTTCAATTTGTGAGAGCGAGAGTGGAATTGGTTGGCTGTCAATATAATATTTGTGTGTCATTTGGTCAGTTGGTTTTAAAACAGAACGGGTAGCGCGGATATCCCCTAAATCCCTAAATTTCCTGCACGTCAATCGATTTGCACGAGGGGTGTGTTTTAGCCGACATTCGCCCTCGAATATTTTAGCAAACTGCTTTTCATCATTTTCATTTGTTTCATTTGCCTTTGTTTGTTTCCCTTTTGTTGACCCAACTTTCAATTGCCTTCACGACGCTTGATACAAATTTATTTTTATGCCTTAATTATTATTTTCCATCTAAATTTTTTCGCGGACAGTCGTTGTCGATTCCCCTTTATCCCGGTCAATGCTTATGTTTGCTCTTGATCTTTGCAGCCTCTTGCAAGCCCTCCCGATTGCCCTTTTTCATAGTAAAGTGCCTGACTTTTTGTTTGTTTGACCAAGGAACCTCTCCACAACCAACATGAGACTAGATTAAACTTTGTTTGCTCAGTCCGCAGTGGACAGTCTCCTTTTCAACCTCCTCCTTGAATGTTCAACAATGTTTATCGAAGGGTGACCTGACCTTGAGCTGCTTCCTCCTAGACCACTCTCGTGCTTGGCGAAGAAAAAAAAAAGCGCACACGATACAATTCATCTCGAGGCAGTTTGCTCCGCCGCTCAGCGCGGCCAACGACACCGAATCCACCCTAGTCATGACTCCTGATAGCCGCCACCCATCCCTCGGCTGGTAATGAGATGCGGCCGTGGCTTAGCGAAATAAATTAAACTCGCTTCGGCTGAATTTTACCAGATGGATGCACATTTAAGACGGAGAAAAAAGTGCCGATAACGATAAACACGTCGAGCGGCCATCCCCTAATCCGGGCCTAAATAAATAGGGATGCCGTGGCGGTGGTTGCGTGCGGGAAAGAATGAAGTGGGAATAAATTGAGAATTCGGTTTGATCTTTTTTCGTCTTTCGTCTTGTACTGCCATGATACAATGAGGTTCTCAAAGGAATGCGTTAGAGATGTTCAACTGTGAGAAGTTTAAGTTGCTTCTACGTGGAGTGGCTGAGAGATAGATTGAGGTATCAGTTCGTAGCTTAGAATCTTCTCTTTACTGGGATACTTAGGATTTCTGTTCTTGGTGAAGCTGGGAATGACACAGAAGTTTTAGCTGTTGCTCTTAGTTTATGGCGATTTCTGGCCGCCCCTTTATGGCGACACATGGTAGCTGCCTGTATTAGCTATAGATTGTCACTTGAATGGGCATTTTGGGATTTATAGCATAGAAGTAATCCAGGTGTGAATATTGAAACAATATCAAGTTGATTAGGTATTTCACCTTTTGCTGTTTCTAGGGCTGTCCAGGCTCCAGATGTAACTAAAAGTTCACAATGACTAATTGATACTGATAGCAATAGTTTGCCACCTGAATCAGCTTCCTGTTACTTTTAGTTTAAATGTTATTGAAGTGTAAAGACCCAGATTGTTTTGTGGAATTCTGCATTTTCCAAGCAAAAAAATAGCTAAATTTGCACCTGATTCATCTTCCTGGGACTCTTGCTTTCATAGTAATAAAGGTGCAAACAAATCCTACTTCGATTTCTTTATGGTAGTTACCTATCTGCCGTTAATGCTGCGTGCAAACTTCACGGTTGTGATTTTATGTTTCAAACCGCTAACTGGCTCGATTAGCTCCAGAATGCAACTTGAATCATATTTCTGAGAGTTGCAAGCAGTAGCTAGTGAAATAAAAAATAATGTTGTTTAGGTTACGTACGTGTTTACAGAGTGCACATGTTGCACATTTCGACAAACAACACTCGGCCGCGAACAACAAAACACGCTGACGCGGCCGCTTTCTTCGCGACATTCAACTCCCAAGTCAGCTCTGCTCACCATCGAGCAGCACTAAGCCACCACCGCAGCACTGGCGCAGGTGTGCGCGCGCGCCTTTTTATCGGCCAGGCACGTTTGTTTATCAATCAGCGCCTGCATCTGGGTGGCTTGCACGCATCGGCGCGAATAACTCGCAAGGCGCGCTAATTACGCACGACCCGTCGAGCATGACACTATGTCACACACGTCCACTATCTCGCCGGCGCGTCTCCATGCGCCATTAGTTAGCAAGTAGACAGCCGCGCGCAAACATCTCGGAAGTAAATAAGTGCTGGCGATCTACATGCGCGTGCGAATAGATCCGATATGGAGCATGCCGAGTGTGTGTGAGGTGTGTTAGTGTGCGGCGGGTGTATGACGCGCGAGTATAATCACACAACATGGCCGCATTCGCGCTTCATTCATAATTCACGCTGATAAGCGGCGCTGTGTGGCTGAGAGTGACAAGCTTTGGATTAATTGGAATCTTGGCAATCGTGGAGATCACTAACGATCAGCGTGCGGCATGTCACAGGGTAATTGCGTGCAAATGTGCGAACAAACGGTTTATGTAAATCGCCTGCATTGTTATCACCTCGTTTTAATATCTATTGTATTTTATTGTGCTTCGTGCGTTTTTCATGTGTTTGCAACAATTTTTGCATGCGAGTTATTTACTCGAATGATATAACATACTCTTCATTCTTTGCCTATTTAGTTAATAAGTATAATTTTTCTCTGCATTTTAAACTTAGGCAATCAACCGAACAGATTTATTCCTTAAACCTGCAAAACACTGGTGTTTTAATTATATTGATGTATTTACAAAATGTGGCAAATTTCAACAATATCAAAGAAATCAACGCAGAGACAAAGTAAATGAATGCTACTTTTCCGCTAAGAAAGAAAAACGGGAAAATCGAGTAGTCTATTCTTGAAATACGTTGCGAATTGAGGTTAACTTGAACACAAGAACACAAGATATTTGAATTTTACAAGAAGATTAAGAAAGTAGATTAAATTTGGAAATAGTTTTCATTTAACAAGTTATAAAACTATGTTTGTTGTTATGACATTGGGCAGGGAAATAAAGGAAGGCCTTATGATTGAACTAGATTTTCAAATTTTCAAAGATTTTCAAAGATTTTAAAATTGAACATATCTTATAATACAATAGCATCAAAATTTCGACTTGAAATGTTTATTAAAATTAAGAGCACTTTCAATCAATAATTTTAAATGAAATTAGTAACAGTGGTAGAAGGGTAAATGTGCTTTGGAACGTGCTCTCGATTGTCAATTTATCTTTGGAATCGAAAGAGCTACGAATGAAAATTACTTAAACATTAATGGAGGAATAAATTTACTTGCTACTAAAGTTTAGATAAGCATAAAGCACAAACTACTTATTGCACTTATTTATTAGGAAGATGTCGTGACAAGCCGTAACTCTTGTGTTGGGTACTAAACTTGCGTTAAGACCCTTTTGATAGATTGTAGAGTGAAAATTGTAAGAGTAGAATTAAATTTCGAAATGTTTCTCGGCTTTCATCGATTTGTAAGAAGTTGTATGATTTCCTCGCACCCAGTTATTGCTAAGCTATCACCCCGTAGATTCCCGATTTGGGAGGCGGTTGATTTGCAGATTAGCTCCTCACACATGTCTCCCTGGTCGCCGCCGCCGCCGCCGCCGCCGCTCGAAATGATAATATCTTCTTCAACTAAATGCAATGTCCCGAATAAATTTCCTCACTCAGTGCGTGCGCCCTCCTGCCGTGAGCTGGCGTGTGCGCTTTATTTTTCTCGCATTCCCGCCCGGAATTGTTTTGCGCTCCTCTCCGTTTTTCGCGCCATAAAGCGTGCGCTTCATCAAATAAACTGCACGCCTGTGCAAATTTTCTTCGTTTTGACTTCGTTAAATATTCCCGCGAATCGCGCCCTTGATGAATGACTGCGCGCCGCGGCTTTTTTTCCCGGCAAGTCAAGATCACGCCGCGGAGGAAGTTCTTATTTTTATTTTACTTTCCGCTTCTGGCTTTCCCATTCTTTTATTTCGGCGCCGTCTTGAGGCGGCTTGTTTTATTATTTCTCCTTGACTTGCCGTGCTTTATGCTCGTCTTTTTCTTGAACCGACTTGCCGTGGCGAAAGTTGTACGGCGGAGTTTGCATTCTTTATTATGATTTTTTTTTCTTGGCGTGGCGGATGAGACTGATGGATGGGGTGGCGTGAATTAATCAGTCGTTCGATTCATTAGTAGCAACTTTCGTTGTTGCTTTCTTCCGGCGATTGATTGGCTAATGAATAGTTGACGCTGTTTCAGGGCCATTTAGGAGACAACCCCTTCGACAGTGCCGGCGTTGGATGGAGCAAGAGTCAGCACTATTCTCCGGCGACGACACCTTGGCCCCATCACGCTCTGCGACAATCACGATACAGTGTAAGTTTATTGAAATGCAATTTATGACCGTTAGGCGGGCTCTTGTTATATTTGGAAAATTCCGATTAATGCAAAGCGAGCAGAAAATTCTCAAAATGAATTGCTATGCTTATTTCAACGCTTCTATGCCAGTCGAATAAATTCATTGCGAGTTGTGAGAAACTAAAACAGCAGCAATGGGCAATAATTTCATATGATTTAGTCCTGGTATCAGGGGCGGACTAACAACTAGGCAACCTAGGTCTCGTCATTTTTAAGTATCATTCCGAAGCGTTGATTGATAAAGTATGGGCGATGGCTTTGCTTAAATATTGTTTTTCCTCTTTGTCGAATTCGATATGCTTTAAAAGCAAACAATGTTGCCTACGGTCCCTTTTTAGTCCGCCACTGACTGATATCTAAAAGTAGCCACCCTAAAATAGCAAAGAATCTTGTGTTTTTGAATGAAGCTATAAATAATGAATAAATTATCAGCTTATGATTTAGCCTCCGACATGGCTATAACGCGTTGTCTGGAACAAATCTTGAAACATTGTTTTCCGCGATCATCTGGTCTTAATTCGGAAAATGAGTTGGCTAATGTTGCTCATTGACTTGAAGGATTAATATGATTGTGTCCGGATGCATATTTCAAAGTATGCAACCCAAACGACACTCCATATTCAAGTCTCCATGACTTATATTGAAAATTCGTAAACCTAATTCTAATTTCACACGCTACCTGTTTAAACGCAAGGAACCTTTTAATCGGCTCGCTTAATTTAATTCTCATTTGCGTCAAATGCATTCAACTCAGTTGACCTTAGCACGGCTACTCATATTTCTCCTCTTCTTGCCATGATGACGAATGGCAACCACAAACAAAATAAATTATCAACATGCGAAATAAATATTTATCCCCACGTTGCATGCAGTTCATTTGAACTGAGCTTTATTTAAATACAATTGCAAGTTTGTAGTCAGCCGTTTTCGCTGAGGGCAGCGCTTCGCGGAGATTGTTTATTGCAACATGTTATGGCAGCGCACACGTTTTCATGCCATGCGGAGCGTAAACATTCGCAACATCTCCGACCGCGAGAGATTAGCCGCGCAACGCGAGCGCGTTTTCATAACTGTCACAAATCATCGCCGCCGCCGATTACGCATTATCACTGCTCTATTATATAAACATCCTGACTTGTAAAATTCGCGTGAATTCAATGCATGCATCATCTGTAATTCGCAAATAAGTTGTGTAGTCTCATTGAGCAATTGTAAGCAATGAAACCAAGGGATGGGATCGAAAGTATGCAACCAAGTAAGTTGAATGAGGTATCAGTTCGAAGTAAACTTGTGCAGATAAACAAGGTTCTATTGGCTTTTATCGTGGTTCAAACTTGAAATCTGGATTTTTAAAACTGCTTCCTACTATAAAATAATAGGAATAAAATCTTAGTATCTTTTAATTTCTATTGTTGCGGATATGATTTCGGCAGATAAATAATTTCCAGTAGATCATAATGATGGATTAGGAATGCATGCAATTTATGCAACCAAATTCGCTGAATGCAACGATTGTTGCAGTATTGTTGCATTATCAACCAAAGGTTCGTGGCCAGTTGGAGTTATTTTATGGTATTTCATTTCCATAATGAGGTGCTTCATGCGCCTAGCTTTTGTGTTCCTAGTGAATGTAGGCAACCAACTATACGAAAAATCTTTTGCCTTATTTATACGTATGTTTGTATTCTTAACAGCAAAGTTTGCTCCCTGAAAAACGAAATACTATAAAACTAAAAGTAAATAAGCATGTTCAGCGTGTATGTTTGCGTTCAGCCATCTCACATCACACACAAGTTGGAATACATATTCGGCGAATTTCCAACTGCCGCCCCAAGCCCTATGCTACAAGTCTTTTCATTCCGACGTTCCAATCGATCGGAGGTCGCGCATCGCCACCTTCTTCCACCAACCCCCTTTTTCTCATTTTAAATCCGCGGCACAAACAATGCGACGGCGGCGGCACATTAAGGCACAACTTTGCGCCGCGAGAAACTTCATCATGTGCGGCACAGCCGTCACCCTCTCGCCGCGGATGTGCACCGAGTTTTATTACAACTCAGCGCGACTTGCAAGACTTTTCTGGCGGCGGTGGCGGCGGCACTGCTTGCAGATTGACGAGTCACCGGTCATGGGGGAAGACACCCCAAGGCAATCGGGTTGGGTGGTGATAGTATAATCATGTAAACAACAAACAACACGCATTAAAACGGAGATTGCAAGAAATATATAAAGCAGGGATGAAGAGGAAGGCCGGTTAGAGTTTGAAGATGTAGGCAACCAAAATAAAAGGCCGAGTTTATCAAGTTAGTTAGAGGAAAAATAGCTTAGGTCTTGTTCTAAAGTTACCAAGGAAGGAAAGAAAAGCAAAAGAGGTGCTTGGTTTGAATCAATTTTTAATTTAATCTTTGGTGGTGTTATAATTAGGGCTTTCTTCAAGGCAGTGAGAGATAGAAAGATGGGATAAACATCAATCAATTAATTAATGTAGGTTGTTGCTAAAAACCAAACAATGAAATTAATTAATCTTTTTCTAATGTTATTTAGATTTGTATTCAATGACATATAATCAGGGTATCTTCTAAATTTAGGCAACCAGATGAACAGAAAAATCATCTTTTCAATTTCAATCATGTCCGGAAAAGTTTCTGTCAAATGAAGATGATTATCAAGGAAAAATAACTTACATTCGTTAAATGGTCTTTTTGTTTTCTTTGAAGAACGTGACTGAAGTCAGTTAGACTATAATCTTTGTAAGACTGGCTGCCTACATAGAAGATGTAGGATATAACCACAAAATTGGTTTCTAAACCTTATACTACACTAATTACAATCTAGATTTCTTGATAATCATTAATGTTTCTTTCTTGCTTGTCTCGCATTCGTTGTTATTTTTGCACAATTTTTGTGATTACGATAACAGTTGTGATATTTAGCGGCTACACCGAACAAATAATCATCCATCGCGATAACTCCGTCTATTTGCCCAATTTATTTATTTACTCAACGCGCGATGTTTACGAAATGATTGTTGGATGTGTAGAACGTATGCATGGAAAATCCTTGAAAACCGCATTTTTGTCAAGTGGGAAGCAAACAAAGCTCAGCATCTCACGAATAATAGCGCATCATGGACAGATGGAAAACTAACGCGCACATTGACAGCAAACAATGACGAATGGTAAACAGACACGTTGAATGGAACAGATCGAGAAAGCTGAAGAAAACTGGAACTCTATATGCAATGATGATTTTGTGGCTGATTTGGTTGGAGTCTCGATGTGTTTCGGACAACATAATCGAGTGTCCTTGGTGAACCATAAATATTGTCACGAAGCTGTTTGCTTTACACTTCCGATTTTGTTTGCTACCATTACAAAATAGACAAACACTCAATAAGTGTTTAAATTGTTTGGTAATTTATGTTACTATCGGCGCAATCAGTAACGTAAAAGTCGCGGATCGTTATCGGGAACAAATCGTCAATATTAACAACGTCATTGCACATGGCGCCATCATTTTTACCGCTGGGGTTAAGTGAAATGTTTTGGGAAGGTTTTTCAATACGTTGGATTTTAGAAAGCATTGTAGTTTGAAGCAAATAATTCGAGAATAAAAGAACAAGAATGATATCTCTTGCTTTTGATGGTTGTTGGGTAGCCTAATGCAAAATACACATTAGAAATGTTTGGTAACGTGCCTACAATTCTAAATAGCAAAGATAAGTCATTCTACAGCTTTATTCATGGTTCTAATTAATAGCCTTATAAAAAAGTGTTTTAATTTGCAATTCGATGAAATACAGACAATAAATTGGTTTGTATTGTTCGAAACATATCGATGATAAATCTAAATAATATTAGAAAAAAATAATAATTTTAGTATTTGGTTTTAAGCAACAACCTACATTAATTAATTGATTTATGTTCATCTCCTGAATTTAGACAGACCGAGAAAAAATGCAATGTTTTTTTTTATGATTTGGGCTTTTCTAATTATGTTGATAAACTTTGACACTAAATATATAATTTGACACTTTGTAGGAACTGTCAACAATACACTTAATTTAGGTTTTTACCAAGGTAGCTAAAGAAATGAACAAATGGTATCAAATTGGTAATTTAAAAGTTTTTTTTGAAGACTATCAAGGAACTAAATATGTAATAATCTTGTTTTTTTTTTCTTCATTCATATTGAGATGTTATTCATAAGTTTTATTCGTAATTCAGACGTTTCTAGATTGTTCTGTAAAGTAGGCAACCAAAGAATCACTGAAATCTTTCTTCTGGAGAGAGAGCAACATGTTTATGCCCTACCGATTTTATTGCTCTCTAGAAGATTGCATAACTTGAGAATCTTGTCTTTTGTAAGCAAGTTCAAGGCGAGTTTCTTATTTTATACTGCTTTTTAAAATTTCTACTCAATGTCTCCAATCAATAAGTAAAGTCTACGAAACATTGCTTTATTTGTTTTACAATAGATAGACTATCTCTGGGTCGTTGTTGTTGATCAGGCCACGCACACGTGCTCGTCCACGGTGTGATAATATCAGCGCAAGCATACATCACAATTCCTCTTCAATTTCGATAACTTTCGCTTCCACTACCCTTTTCATAGCGCCACCTGGAAAATGACGCATTTCAAGTGCCTGCGGTAAAGTCTACTTTTAGTATTAGTATTTGTTGTTGGATTATTCCGCGATGCTTTTATTTGTACAACTACTATTTGTTGGCTGGTATTTTATTAATTTCCGCGCGTGCGTGTTTATCATCTGTTTGCTCTTTATTATTCGAGTGAAACCGCGGCGAGTGCGAAAAACAACAATAACAACCTTTATACGCACACACACACACACCAACACTTGAACAACTTGAATAAAAGCGACAATATAGAGTGTCGTATAATCTGTTAAAAAAACGAAATACTTGCAAGGAATTCAACGTTCAAGAGAAATGTAGGCAACCAATTTTGCTCTGTTTTGCTACTTTATGTAGTCCGAAGTAGTCAGTTATTCAGTCCAATTACGAGTTTGTCGATAGATGGTAAGTCAGCGCTGTCTGCAATAATGTCAATTTATAATTTTATTTACTTGTTTGCGTGCTGCGCTTGTTGTTTTTTGTTTCGCGCTTTGCGAACTGTTTTCCAACTCCAAACCTCGCGGCGTCGCCTTCGGTCCGAGCAATCGCGCGCATTAAAAATGTTTGCGTTGCGCAATGGTAAATAAAAATAAATATAACAAATAGACGCGTTAGAGCGGCTCAGTCCGCATGCACACCATTCACACGTGTGTAAGTCGTCCGTACGTACGAGCGAAACAATGCTCGCGTTTGATTATTATCGTCGACATAGTATAGTAGTGCTATTACGTGCTAGCAGGCGTGCGGCATGCGTCTCCTAGACAAAAACTGACTGGAGACTATCTATTATTTATCAAGACTGCAAACTATATCCAAACCTACCAAGCTTAACAAGTGTTGCAAAGTGTAGCTGCCAGTGTAGATAACCTTCAATGCACGTGGCGAAGAAAAGTAAGTTGCGTATGCGCAGTAAAAATATTCTTGTCTCTTAGATATTGAAATTGAAGAACAAAGCAATAACTTTCGGCACTGCTTCTAATTCACCCAAATGACGTAAATTTACAATAAGCAAATAAACACGCTTTGGTGTGTGTGTGTGTGTGTGTGTGCGCGCGCGCGAGATAAGAGATGGATGATTATCATTCTCATCGACTGTCTCTTTCTTACCAGTCTCATTCTCTGTTATTCTCACTTTGTGCGAACGTGAAGCACGGTTTTTAACGCATCATGTTTAATTTATGCGCATAATATCAGGACGGTCTCTGGAAAAAAATAATTTCGTATCTACTATTAATGTTGTTTTGAGGAAAATCTACTAGTACAATCGGTTATTATCTAATTAAGTTGGTAATTTAGTGTTTTCAATTTTTATTTGTTTTGAGTCCGTCTCTGGTTTTATGTACACAAAATAAAGTTGCAATTCCATTCGCGTGTTCAAATAATTATTATAATTTAACGGAACCTGATGATTCTTACTCTTTATTACTTGAGATGACCTAAATGTTACTCAGTTGATTGTGAAAATTGTTTCCTTCTTCTGTTTGGCTGCGTGCTTCCCGGAATCATTAGCAAACCTTAACAAATAACAGCATTTGTTTATATTTGCTCAGTGTGTGAGTTTCTTGTTTATCTCTACGCGGTGCGGGTTTTTGTCGCCGCTAACCATGTTTGATGATATTTAACCAATGATGATGATGAGCAGGCAGGATGAGCGGAGTATGAAGGCAAACAGCCGACTTTACAACGGGCACCATATTAGTTGTTGATTACATGGGGGCGGCCATTTTGGTGACGCTGCTAGGTGCTAATTTGTCAGAAGCAACAAGAAAAATGTGCTACAGAAAATAGTTTGAGATATTTCATCTGACTGACGATTATGAGATGAGCGGGAAATGAGAAGAGAGTTCAATAAATATCGAAATACTGCAGTTGTTTATGCATGATTAAATAGAAGAGTAAGCAAGAAAGAGAAAATCAAGGAAAAAGGATAAATCAATTCTTAGTAGTAGTTTCTTAAAGCTAGGCAACTCATTTTCAACAGTAACTAACCCTGTTTACGCGACTAAATTACTATTGTGACTTGGTTCCCATCAGCATTTCCAACTATTACAACTTGCACAGACAAATAGAATGGTCGTCAATTTAGTCGTCAAGTCGGGGTTTCGTGTCGTCCCGGAGAACTTCGGTACGTCAGGCCACGCCTGTGGGCGGTGCACTCACACTTCATGCTAATCTTAACGAAACCTAATATAGGAATGTGCTTTTATTTAGGTAACTTCGAGCACAATAAATCCTTTCCCAACATGCGTTCTTGGGAGGTATTCCTGGCATGCTCTTCATTTTCATTAACTTATTTTTACTCCAACACCCCTCTCTATAAATTAGTCAACGCAGAAAAGAGTAAAAGCAACTGAATTTGTTTCTTGGCAATAATGTGATTTCGTTTACGATGTTTGTTTTGCATTTTTCTCGCATTACTCCACCCAAGATTTCAATTATTATCTACCTATTATACTACTACTGTATTGTGATGTAAGTAGGAAGAGTTAGGGAGAGTATTTTATCGAATTACTGAACCTATTTATGTTAGTTATCTCGCTTCTTATTGGAACTTAACCAAAATGTTCGCTACGTAGCATCATCATTCTTTAAAAACATTTACTTTGTAACCATTACAGATTCTTCTCTTTTTGGTTGAAAAGACACATCAATGTACTTTGTCTCTGTAAAATATGAATCCATAAATTTGTTTATTAGTTTCTCTGAAATTTATTTAACTTATTTATTGGTTTAGTGATTTCAGATATACCCTTGTGAATCAGATTACCAATTTAAATATTTCTTATTCTTTAATCTAGCATTTGAATGAGGCTTAACCTAAAATCGTGTTCAAATTCTACAACGAAATATCTAAATTGAGATTTTCATTGAATTAACATAATTAGTTTCTATTTCAATAATAATCAAACAAACAATTCGTTTTAATGCCTGCAATAAAATTTCGCTGGAATGCACAAACAATCCATTCATTTCTTAACGAACTCGTCGGTATCAAGTACATGTAAAATCCAAGCAGTCGTAAAGGAGGACTTAAGTAATATTTCCATATATTGAACGATCGTTAATTTTTATTTCTCTCTGTTTCTTGCTCCCAAGAAAACGCAATAAAACTTCAACTAAACAACGTCTGCCTCTAATCGAGGATGACCATTCATCCTGGATAATTACATCCAATTCAACTCGACTCTTCTCAACGTACTCTACACTTATTAGAAATCAAAATCAATAAATATCTGATTGGATATTATTGTCCACTTCTTTCGCCCCCTTCATCACCACCTTTTTTAATTTCTGCTCTTAAATGCAAGATGTGCGCGAGGATAAATACGAAATGCGCAAATACGAAAGAAAGCACTCGGTGACCTGGAAAATCGCAATCAGATGATCAATTTATGAGCGGCGAGCGCAGAAAGCAAAAGCAGCCGTTGAGGTAACGAAACAATCGACGGAGGAAATGTGGGTGGTAGAGAGGAAAACCGATGAGGTGGTGGCAGCGGCAACGGACGCATTTTTCTACTCGTCGATAGCTTCCTCCTTCCTTTTGTCCTTGCAACTGCTGCTGCCAGCAGGAGGAAAAGGCGGCGGAATATACTCTCTAGGAGGAGAGAGTTTTTAAAGAGGATTTAAAAGTGATAATTAAAAACTCGCCGCGTCTTGGGGACTTCAGGTCTTCATTATTTCGAAAATTAACTCTAATCGATAATTGTCTTTGTTAGAATTTCATCGACAAGCTAAATGACAAGGCGGAATATAAGAAGACAGTGAATTTTAAATCAGCGGGCAAAGGTTGAGAGTTTAATATTTGTTTTATGCCGTTTATGGTCAACTATTGATTGTCTACAAATTGTACAGAATACAAGCAAATAGAGTGGTTTTAGGATTGTTTTACAGAATTTAGATATCTTTACTCCTTTAATAAGTTTTTTGACGTTTTATTAAAAGGTAACCTAAAAATTTGCAAGGTTACAAAAGATTTCTGAAATGTAAAATCATAGCTTTAAGACAGATTAGTCAGAAAGCAAGAAATATTCTATATGTTTCAGAGTTTTAGAAGAAACACACATTGATGTACTTGGTATATGTGAAATGTGAAACTATCCTCTCATGAATGCAGAAATGGATTAGGTATTTAATCTGCTTTCTGAATTTTTTTACAGATTTCAAATATCATCTAGTTTTTATTGGGAGCGAACGTAAAATTGGCCTGTTACGAACTAAAGATTCAACTTAATTAAAATTTGCAATGAGAGTCTAGTTTCTCATTGGAAGATATTATGATTTTATAAAAAGAAGCAGCAAGTATATTTAATCTCTTCTATCTTATCATCCCAAAATATATAGCAATAAAGTAATACGTGAAATCTACTAAAATATTTTTAATTTGATGAGAGACAATTTCCCAATTATTCTGCATCTGTTTACAATTTATACAATTAATAGTACTTTCAATTAATATTTTTGAAAGAAATTAACAACAATGATAGATAAATAACTACTCTATTTGATAGTATGAATATTTTTCAGTTTTCGTTAAAAATCCAATAGATATTAATTTTTGAATTTCCCTTTTTTAATGATGAGGAATTTTATGAAGCTTTGGTATACTTTATGAAACATTTTCCTAAATTAAACCCCGCATATAATCCTCGTGTGTGATTTGTCCTGATAAAGGTATATTTCAAAGACTATTTCACCCCCGGTTGCGCGGTTTAAGGGCGAATGCTAGGTGTATCTCATCTCCACGCCACCGCCGCACGACTGTATGAATCCGCTTATTTATTTTCCGCTGGTGTGTGCTTTATGCAAATGCGTTTTTCGCCTCTCTCACGTAAGTGATATCACTTACGAGTGCCGCCGCCGCCGCCCAGCACTCGCTAAATGGCCGCCCAGTGTTTGTCCAACGCGCATCGCGTAATCTGAGCGCAAACACACGGCGGCGAGTACGCGCGCGGTTACCTCGGGTAAATAAAAATAAATATATTCCACATCGTGCGTCGTCGCATTTAGTATGTTTATACGCCGCCGCGATGATGGGTTTGTTTACCGTGCTTAATGCATCTCAAGATGACTGGCTGCATTTCGGTTATCCTTCGCTCAGCGCCTCGACGCGCGGCGCGTAAACAACGATGATTGTACGTTTTTCACGCAAAGGGTGTTTTCCTCGTTGCGGCGATGGTCCGTCGCCGAAAGGCACAGGAAAAACATCCGCGTGATAAATAACGCATAGTGAGAAAGTTGGAAATTCAAAACATCCACGGCCTAAAATCAGTTTGGATCATGCGAATTGCATCTGTTTGTTTAATCGAGGCTATTTCAGTTGCATCAAACTAAATATGAAATTCTCTTCTTTATGTCGAGCCCATACGAACCAAACGGTTGGCAGAAATGTGTTTGTAATTTATGCTTACTTGCAATAAATAACAGCTGGTTTAGAAATTGTGAGCAAGCGAAACGAATTTGTAATTCCATTAAGAAAGCAACAATTCTAATAGTAACGAACGTATTTATGGATTCTTATTTGGCACAGACAATGTATATTAATGTGTCTTCTTAATGAAATAGGGCTAAATCTATGATGGGTATGGAGTAATTTGTACTCAAAATATTGTTTTAAGTTAGAGAAATAATGCCATTTTATAGGTTTCTAGGTCTATTAAACAGGAAGATATTTTTAAATTTTGTAGAATTACTCGTGTACTTGATTAAATACATAATCTATTTTTGTTTAATAATTAGTAGTATAAATTAAAATTTCAAACACAGTGTGAATTTTATAAGAAGCAAATTTCCTATGTTCTAAAAATATCAACAATCTAATAATGATTAACAAATTTAATGATTTGTTTTTTGCAAAGAGAAAGTACATCAACTAATCGAAAAAGGAAAAAATGCAATATATGGGATAGGTTTTAAGCAATATATCTTCAAAGTAGTAAAGTTAGTAAAGACAAGCATCCATTATTCTCCAATAAAAACCACGATATCTATTAAACAACGAGAGATATTGGAATTCTATGAGGCGTTTTAGAAAGTAGACTAAATACACAATTTCTACGTCGTTATTGCTATAGTTAATGATATTCATTCTATCTCCAACAATATTAGTTACAGATGAACTGTGCTATATTTAATTTACATTATACTCTAATAATGTATTTTAAAGCTGATATTTATAAATATAACTCGATACTTTGTGACTAGAAAACCATAAAATGTAGCTCAACATTAAAACTTTTCAAGTTTGTACCATTAAAAGTTCAGAATCGCATCGAAAATATCCGAATGCACTTTGCATCGATACTAAGTGCGCTTGTTATGCAGGGATCGAGTTAATTTCGCGGAAAATTTGACTTTTCTTGCTTCACATACAACTCACTTACAAAGACGCTACCAGTTACCAGTTAATAGCTGCCGTTTAATAGTTTATTCCGTTGGAAAAGTGCAGAATTTACTAGGGTTTTATTGACTTGAATGTTTTGATCATTTCCATTTGTAATTACTCGGATGGTGGATAAAATAGTGTTTCCTTCAGTCTCAAATGGTTTGAAAGCAGTAAACTGTTACAATTTTATAGTGGGATTGGAGAAGGAAGGAACGGTTGAGGTAGGGAAGGAGTGGCAACGAGTTGGTGGAGGCGCTGGGTAAATTGTTCTTAATTTACAAGGAAATTTATTTCTACGTTGGAAATTTTTATTTATCAATTGGACGAATTATTGAGAAGGGTTTAAAATTGTTGTTATTTTCTTTTCGCAATTTTAGCAAATTAAAGCATTAATGAATTAAATGAAATAAAGTAAAAGGTGTTTTGTGATTTATGTAAAAGATTTGGTGGATTCGCCGGGACATAGTTATTCTAATTTTGCTTCATCTGCAGACTGTTCGGTTTTATTTAAGTATTTCTTGTTTATTTTATAAAGCTTTGAATTTTTTGCTTCGAAATCCTTTCAATTTCATCTTCACTTCTTGATAGTTGGCGATTTAAAAATAAATGGCGGAGACACCTGGCAATTTCATCTCGTAAATCTCTGGGGAAATTGCCCTTTGTTGTAAATATTCCAGTATAGTCTGCAGAAGATATTTAAAAATGGTATACTTTTGCTTGTTTGATCGTTGTTTTAAGAATTATTTATCTCACTTCCCACCTTCCTAAAACAAAACGCCCCACATCCATCTCCTGCTCGCCTGTTGTAACTGCCAACAGCTCGCCGATCACCCAGCCTGACCGCTGCAGGACACGGCGTAGGCGTGGTGG
>JAODIE010000004.1:2900442-3004738 GCA_027575565.1 Diploeciton nevermanni | reverse complement strand
TGCTCGCCTGTTGTAACTGCCAACAGCTCGCCGATCACCCAGCCTGACCGCTGCAGGACACGGCGTAGGCGTGGTGGCAGCACGCGCGCAGCCGCCACCTGGTTGGCACGAACTCCACGCGCGCGCCGCCCAATCGCGAATTCGCGAGGCGCGCGCGCCGCGCAACACACAAACATCCTGCTGTGCATGCCAGGAAACAACAAAAATAAAAGGCCGCGCACCGCCCGCCGCCCGCCGCCCACACGCCGCCCGCTGTACATATTGTGCGCTGCGCAGCTCGGCCGCCGTCTATGTACACGCAGCGGTGGCCCCGGGCCTCGCCCAACGGTGCCCGGGTCGCCGCCAGCCGCAGCTGTACACGTTATGGCAAAATAGACAAATAAAGCTCGTTTATGTAGTACATAACTGCGCCCGGCGGGTTGCCAATGGCATACCAGCCGCAGAGAGGAGAGCCATATGTCACCGGCGACGGCGACAAAACAATCAAACTTGTGTCGTAACTTCCGGTTGGTGTACGATGAAATTCCAGGCGGCGAGATTTTGTTGCTTGGATTTAGGTGAATCCAGCTGGATCTTCTAAAGTTGTGCTTATAAAACTTGAATCTGTTCTATACAACGCATTCAAGTGATGCCGTGATTCCTGCGATTTTTTTCCCTGCCTCCTATAGCTTCATTCCAAATCAGTGTCAATCGCACATTTCTTGCATGCTAATTCATTCGCTTCCTGTTTTCTCGCAGGCGTCGATGAGAATGCCTGATTGGGAAAAGCACGGTCGATACTCCGCCACCCTCCTTGGATGCTCTGTGACAGCGATTTTTACCTCTCAGGGCGATTTCTTTCTTGTCGGGCCTTTTCGCCGTTATCAGCAAAAACGTACCGGCAATAAATACCCTTCGAGATGGCCTGTTTTATTTCATGTCTGGATGCATCCAAGGAGGTAATTTAAATCGAAGCGCTGAGAAATTGTTTCTATTTTACATGACGTTTTTTTCACCGATGGAAATTCGAGTTGATTCTTTCGAATTTATTTATGGCTTGCATGCAATCGTTGATGAGGATTAATTAGCACTCTCGACGAGTAGTAGAATTGCGTGCAACCCTCGTAGGAATGAATCGTACGATGAATGCAAATCAAAGATCTCGCTTTTTATTGCTTGCTTAATTTATGTCTTGATTTGAAGTTTTACGAAATTTTAGAAAGAGATATGAATTATAGTCAGGTCTTTTCCGTTTGTTGTAACACCTGTAACGTGACTACGAATA
This sequence comes from Diploeciton nevermanni, assembly GCA_027575565.1. Taxonomy (NCBI): domain Eukaryota; kingdom Metazoa; phylum Arthropoda; class Insecta; order Coleoptera; family Staphylinidae; genus Diploeciton; species Diploeciton nevermanni. The sequence continues at coordinate 3,003,474 of JAODIE010000004.1, read as the reverse complement.
ATATAGAGCATTGGTTGCTGTTAGGCAACCAAACATACTCTTAGCGAGAAGTAGTTTCTTATAGATCTGCTGCATATTAAACGACTCAAAAATTTGTGAAATTAATGATTATAATTAAAGTAGCCTAATAATAATAAGATTTATATAAAAAAAGTGGAAAACCTTAAATTTACTTGTATTTTCTCAGGTTTACATGTGAATTATGCCGAGAAATTCGATGAATTGTGGGTTTATAGGTCACTAGTATTAAATGTTGATCTTTTCGCCTTATTAAGACCATACCCGAGAAAATCAACGACAATCATGAAGATTCAGCACTTGACTTCGAAATCTGTTTTCTCTCAAATTTCCAACTTGCTGGTAGGACAGATTTACCAAACACCAAAAGTCCTTAAAACAAGCAATTCTCTGCATTAAAAATACCACCCTTATAAATATTCAAACCCCGATTGCTTCCCGGTCTCACAAGACGTCGCCTGTGCCTTCTTTGCATTTTTACGCCATCCTGCGGTCTGCACACCTCACGTAGTAATTGCGAGGTGGTCGGAAAATAAAAATCAAATTATCACGGACATTCTGTATTGCTGTAAGTGCAGGGGGTGCGCCAAATTAGGGGATGATGGTATGATTATGACATTTTTTATAGCAAAATAAGGCGGCGCGTATTTTTAAAAATATTGCCTACGTGCAACGAATTTATAATGAAATTTATATTGTGTGCCAAGTGGAAGGCACGCAAAGGGGGAGGAAAAAAAAGCGTAAGAAATCGTTGCTTCCGCTTCGTTTACGCACGCCATTTAAACTTTCGCAAACGTGCCTGGCGTGGGCAAAAATCAAGCATATTTATGGAAAATATTGATAAAACTTGGCGCATACCAAATGACTTATAATTATTTCATGGATGGGGATATTAATTTTCAATTAGACGATATAGGTAGGTGGCAGCCTTAACAAGACTAGGAGTGATTTAGAGTGCTGTATGCGGCTAGGCAACCAAATGTGCTGATGGCTTGGATATTAAAGATCATAGTAAGAAATCGTCAGTAGTCAAACATCGCGAGGAGGGTGAAAGCTGGGAACATAATGTGCAACATGGTGTCGGTCCATGCGGATAGGGGTGAAATGTGGTGCTTGTGAAATGAATAACATGAATATCGAGAGAAGGGCGCGCGCGTGATTCCAACGCGGAATGACGCTGCAAGCCGGCGCACGGCGGTGGCGGCAGTGCCGAGTCGTAAACAACATGACGATACAACATTCTCAAACTGGGATAAACACTCTTCTTCGGACATTGTATGAAAGGGAATTTACATGATGGTTTTGGTCTGGGTGACTCAAATGCAGTTTTAGATTTAAAGAATTTGAAGGAAAAAAAGTTGGAATTTTTATAGTACGCAACATTAAGATTCAGAAAGAGTCTAGTGAATGAAAATAATGAAACGGCCAATTCGTTTTCTTGTTATAGACAAAACTAGTTTGTGGTGAAATATAGGCAACTTATGGTACGCGTAGAAGCCATTCAATTAGCATTCAAATGTTTTGGCAACTAATTTCCATTCCTAGTCTCTCTAATTTTATACAATAAATCACCAAAAGTTATTGCACTTTTCGGCTCTTTTGCAGCAAACCGTAAATTTTTTATGGAAGAAATATACAAAAATAGTTGACAGCTGATAGTTTAAAAAGTTGGTCACTTATTAAGTTAAAATATTAACCTAATATAAGTCACAGTGAATCAAGGAATCAAAAAGTCAATTAGTTTTATTGTTATTAATAAAATCAGTTTGTGGAGAAAAAAAAAATAGGCAACTACTCTGCACTGATAAGTACACTAGTGGACCTTGGAATATTTATTATGTGGATAAAATTCAATTATAACACTTATTAAAATTCATTTTACAAGATGAAAACCTATAAATAAATTTTGGTATTAAATACTTTGTAACCGAACTCAACGATACGCTGCCTCTAATATTGTTTAGTCATTCTTTATTGACTCAATTCTTTCTGTTAATTCCATTTCAATAATTATTTGCTTTGATAATGTTAATATAATGCTTGTTAAGTCACAAAGTACTAGTCAAAGAAAATTGTAAAAAATGTAATTAGTTCTAAAGTTCTCAGCATAGGCAACCCATCATCCACCCAGCAATTATTCAATTCCCAACAATTTCATGTTGCACCATATCTTCGATATTTTTAAACCTGTCAATATCACTAATTTAATCCCCTTTCGACTAAAACTAATCACTAGCCTTGACATGAAACTAGCACTATTGTAGTGTGCTGAGAAATGAGGGTACTTTAGTGCAGCCCACATGCACCTTACTCGTTATTTATCTCTTTTACCGCCGCCGTCAGCCGGCCGTGTCTGCATCGATACGGGATCAGTCTACATCCTTTGTCCTGCGCTGCGGTCAGGATACCACCGCCGGACTTGTGTTATTAACAACCGCATTCAAAGCCGAGGGATGTACCGGCGACAAACAGGCGCGCAGACTATTTAGCAAACCTTTGCAAATCCAGATTATCCGCCTAAAAGGAATAAAAGACCATGGAGCAAGTGCTGTCTGGTTATCTCTCGACTGTCTATCGCAGAGCCCATCCGTGACTCACATTTGTACGGATTGAAGTAATTGGACGGATGGCATTTATCAATCTAGCAATTTCTCATTTCTTATTAATACGCCTGCGATACTCGTGTGCCCGCATGATGTGACCACTTTGTGGAGGCGGAGGAATTTGTTAAGGTTTCGGATATGATGTGGTCGTCGTTTAGGATCCGTTTAGCAGTGCATTTTTTCCCAATTCTTATCGTTTTCGCTTATTCCGGCTGCGGATAAGTCGTGTGTATAAATGACCGTATCCGAGCAGGGCCCGTGTAGTAAAAAAGCGCATTAGGCTAAGGACCCACAGCGGGGGTGTTGAGGGCGTTTATCCGGGGACGAGTGTCCAGAGAGCGATAAAATCATGCGAGAAGTATATATTCCGGCTAAACAGCGTGTTGGGATTGTGCGATATGCGGTTGTAAAATGAAATTAGCATGCTCGTAACCTCATAGCCTACAAATTTAATATGGGCTTTAATTTAATTTTGTATTTTTTGCAGGATGATGGCATTATGGACCAGGACGTAGATGGTGATGGTGCCATCAACTTGTCCACATCACAACGACCATCTGCAGCCACGACGCCCAACGATGGGATACAAAGTGAAGATGTCGAACAAGTCAGTAACAATTGATTTTTATTATATAGATGAAACATAACTGCAACACGTACTAAATATTAATTTGTAGAACGTTTTCGTCTTGTTGCACTTGAAGGAAATTTGAGCGAAAATTTTATTTGAATATAGGCAAATGAATATAGGCCACCCAATGTGGACATTTTAGTGTCTTTCTCATTAAAATGAAAAGTAAAGCACCTGACAAACTAATATTTTGACAAAATGTAATATGAGCTATAAGAAGGCTTGTAGTATATGATATTCGTAAAAGGATAATTATTTTTGAAGTTATTAATAAATTAAGAATTGTTTCCACTATAGGCAACCTACTATACACTGTAACATGCTATAAGTGAGAAGTTTTACCAAGGAAATTTCTATTCAATCAACTATATTACTGTATTACTTAATTCAGGGAGTAACGGGAGTAACGTACTTAGTAAGCTAGAATTTTTACTGTCTTTGCTCTATACTCTGGAAACGGTTTTACTAAAAGAATATTTTTTAAAAATATTTTAATTTTACAGTTGTAAATTAAAATAGTAATTTTCTGAATATAGGCAACCTATTATACAAGATGCTAGATGTTTCGAAAAAATGATTTAATTGATAGACGCTTGTAATCAAAGCTTTTCCAATGCCCATGTATAGGGTGGAAACATTATTGAACTCCCTCCTCTCGCTCTGCCTACTCCTCTCGGGTAGTACTAATGCATTCGGATTTTTCATCTTAATTGAAAGAGTTTTCAGCCAGCTGTCTCCAATATAAAGTGAGACACTTTGTGTTTAGATGCGGCCCTTTGCGCACGACCCTCGGAAATATATGCGTGTTATTCCAGTTTACTTTTTCTTTTCACCAACTCAGCGTCTTGTTAGGGATGAATGTGACGCCTTCGTTTGCACCCTCGTGGCTCGCGCAATGGAAGCAATTCGTAGCGAACTATAATTTAACTCCTGCCGGCCTGCTACGCGTGATAGATGCCTTCGATAAAGTTTTTCGCCGCGCGCGAAATTAAGATATTTTCGCGTCGTAATTAGAAACGAAGCTAATTCAGTATTCTTTGTTTTCCTGCCGGCAGAGCGGGAGGTGAGCCGCGGAAGGCCTGGTTTAATTAAGGACCAAGAACAAATGCCAGGTGCGAAATGTCGAAATTAAAAAGCGGTTTTTAAATATAATTTAATGTGAATTCGGTGAACTTCCCACACCCGGTGCTGCGGGGCGCAAACTGTCGCCTGGAGTTTTAAATTAAAAACAGAAACTTTGTCCAGCAGCCGACGTAAATTCAATTTTACTTATTATTTTAATACTTTAATGACACGGGGGTGGAAGAGGACACAATTCCTCTTCTTTGATGGGCAAAAGTCAATGAGACGATTGGAGAGTCAATTTGCTTAGGACTTGGTTGCGGTAATGGTGATCAGTTGAGGTTATGAGGTGTTCTAAAAGTAGTACGTGATGGAAAATAAGAAATTCGAGTAAAGAGAGGTCATAAATTGATTGCGGAATACGAGAGGAACAGACAGTGCTAGTGGCTTGAATTAGTAAGGTTAGGTTATGACAGTGGAAGAAATGTGCTATATAATATGCTCCTAACTGTTGCTAGAGTTCATTATTTTGACTGAAACAGTCAGTGTTGAATTTTGAGGTTCGAATGTCTATAACTATGTTTTCTTCTAACAAAGTACTTTTTAGCTTATTATTTTAATACACTGATCACACCCACTTGAGTGTGTCAAAGTGAAAAAAGCATAAAATATTTACTGAATTATTTTTCTGGCTTCTTGCAATGATGCTAATGCTCCGTTGCGGGTCTGTCAAGTGATCGTCTTTCGCGGCCCCGCATGCATAAGTGAATCGGCGGGAACGGTCAATGGCGGCTTAAATCGCCACTCCAGAGTCCATTTAGACGCCACTTCACACTCCCTCCTGCGAGCACCCCATTCGTAATCGCGCGCGTTCCTGCAACAGTCACAGCGAAATAAACGAAAGCGTCACGCTGCTGATCACAACGGCGCGCCGGAGAGAGGATTTCAGGACGACGTTCGTATTATTGCCTGCGATGAATTTGCATCTCTTTCAGCGCGGCCGGGCTACGTCTGTAATTACGCGATACATTTTATAAATGAATGGCGTCGATAGCTGGAGACCGGTTTTTATTCAATGAAGGGGCGGCGGCGAAGGAAGTGCAGGCGTGTGGAAGTCGACGGCGGCGCGCGGGCCTTCATCCGGCGTAATCCACTTTGAATGGAAAGTAAGCAAATAATTTTTGAACACGTTGCAGTTTTGACCCTTTTTCGTGTGAAGGATTTATTCAATTTTGAGGGATGCAGGAATTGGATGGAGGATTAAGGTTATGTGTTGATTGTTAACTTTTGCCAGGAATAGTGTTGGAGAAGCTTTACGTTAATGCAAGATGTGATCAGGGGAGGTTGTTAAATAAATATTGAGGTTATGGTTTTCTGCTAATTTCTGCTAAATAGGAGTTGTATTATTATTGACAACTTGACAACTCAATTGGCTTGAAACAATTCTTTTCTTTTGAGGTTATGTTGCATAAAGTGTCTTTCGTCCTGAAGCATCCCTTTAATTTCCACGAAGGCCTAATGATAATTTGCTAAGCAAATGTATTTTTGAAATAAGGCAACAATGGTCATCTGACTACAACCGTGTTGACATATTGAGAAACTGTAGGGATGGCCGAAGACCCAATTGAATTCCGACGCCGGCCTGTTTGGATACCTCCCGTCTGCGTGTGCCGGTTGTTTAGTTTGCCGGAACAAAGAAAACAGCGATGTGTTTATTCTGCTTGAAATAGCACTGCCCTCACCACCGGCGAGGTAAACATCTCACGAGTTGTGGATCTCACGGGTGCGTCCGTCTATTCGCCTAAGAACTGCTTCATCTCAGCTCATAATTCGTACATTTGCATTGCAAACTGCATCGCGCGGTCTTAGCCGGATTAGACAAGGAGTGGGGGGTAATGCATGTGTGATGGTGTGTGCAAGGATCCGCCGCTACGGATTCGACGTTATTATACGACGTTATCTAGATAAATGGATGCACGGGCGCGGCGAATATTTATACGCTCGTTGGCGTGTTTTCCTAACGTCGGCGAGATCCCTCTCTCCTGGCGCGCTCCCTTCGAGAAGCCGAAAACACCCGCATAGCTCTCGCTCGCATATCGAGTGCGCGCCACACTTTTGTAAACAATACCCAATTTAATTGCTTTCACAGTCGCCTGCACTCTTTTTCCAAAACAAATTCCGCCTGCCGGTGGGGCGCAATCAGCGCCCGACGGTAAATATAAAGTATTCATTCGCATTCACGAATGCAGATGAGATTGCGGAGAGTGGCGGCAGCGGAGGCGGCGGATGTTGCTCTGACAGTGTGTGAGCGAAGTGGAGCAGCCAACATGCTGGTGAAGGCGTAATATTTCTTTGTTGCGACTTGCTTGATCGGAAAAGTGTCAAATTTTAAATGCTTAGGGAGGGAAATGTGATCACCTTGCGATATCGTTTGGCTGATAACAAAAAATGGCTAATAGCAATAGAGATGATATGGATTTGCCGGCGCACAGGGTGCGGATTTTTCACCCCTCGACAATTTTAAATCTTCATGGGATGGTGTTATTCGGAAGCGGTGGCGAGGAGCTTGAAATGACCCAGAAATTTACAATTTCAGCAATGTTTGGTACACGTGTATAAGGTGGCATAGTACGGTGACAAAGGGGGCATAAGTCGACACTTGAATTTTAAAGTAGACTGATATTGAATAACATGTAGAATGACTGGCGGTAATTGTACTCCGATTGATTGCAACTTGCAAAGATTTGGACACCAATAGGGGTCGTATTGACCCAATTAAGGGAGAGAAATTAAAGAAAATTACAATAGTAGGAGTACCCACTTCTTTAGAGGAAAATGTTTAGAGGAAGAATTATTACAAATAGCGTTGAATAGATTGATTGGTTGGGGAAAGCTCAGCTTGACAGATTTGGTCGCTTCCAAAGTGAAATGTGACCTTTCGGTTTCAAGTTCTACTTTTGTATGGGACGAATGCAAAATACGACTTGTGATTAATAAATACATAAATCTTTAGATTTTGCTGTCGCAAGGTTGTTTTTAAGTGAAGCCGAAGACAAATTTGCTGCCATTTGCTGACCAGGAGCAAGAGCACCCGCGTTAAAAGCAGGCTAAATCGCTCTAAATATATCAAAGCATGTGTGACCTCCAGGGACGTTTTTCCCTACCTCGCTCTCCCTCTTTTTCGTTCGTCACTCTCTTGGACAAAAACCACGAAGGCAGTAAGGAAAAAAAAAAACGCCAAATGATCTATCAGTGTTTTTCACCGAAACGCACTGAACGAATCGAATTAGGGCTTTTGTTTAGCTCGAACGAATTAACGCCAAAGTGGAGGCGGCGTGCTACGCGGCGTAAAGTCGCCACTCGTCGCGAGTTTATTTCTATAACAAAAAGACAATAAGAGCGCTGGCGGTATTTGTTTTACAGATGGATCTCGAAACCCAACACAAACAAGGCGCCCTCAGCGCGGAGGCGGTTAGGGAAATGCTAGGGCTAATCCAGTGCCAAGTAAGCTCGCTCACCCCCTCCCACCCACTCCCCTTTCCCACTACTGCGGTGCTGGACCTTGGAATAACAACGAGCAGGAAGATGGGGGCGCGAGATCGGGAATCGAATTCGGACGCCAAAGATGGACATCCATGGGATTTAATCAAATGGCTTGTGTACTCGGCGCGCAGACCACGTCGAAACTGCTTGGGAATGAAAGCTGCAAATGAAAATATGGGGAGAATTATTATTATAGTAGGAGAATAGTTACCTAGAAATTTTGTGTTTTATGGGAAAAATATGGGAGACTGGTGGAAAAATTAATTGAGGTCAGTTGAGTTCTTTGAGGAAACTGAAAATCTTTTCACTGCCTCCTCCACCCACCACAATGATTCTATGTCCCCCATCTTAATATCAGCTAATACCAATTTGCATCCACCCCAATAACCACCCCTTTATTCTCTCTCCGCTCTGCGGAAGCGTAAACAAATAAATATCGGCAACATTCCCAAATAATAAACGAGCGCCTCGGTTTTTAGCTTAATTAGTCCGCCGCCAACTGCCCGCGCCGCGTACTGCCAGCCAGCCAGTCAGTCTGCACAGATGCGTAAACAATGTATAATTATATCGTTGTTTGCCCTGCGCAAGCCGGCTTCTTGCAAGACGTCGTTCCAGTGTGTTTACCGAAACTGAGCTGAAACTTATCGCATTGTTAGCGCGGGCCAAGAAAATCCCAACTGCCCTCGATTCAGCACAACTTGTCGAGTGCTCACAACTTTGCATCCGAACATCTGAGCGCGCTGAATTAAACAGCAATAAGCGATTCTTCCTGCGCCTGCAAGGTGCGACGCTTTTGGGTTGTTTACTTGGGTTAGGATTCGGAGAACAATAGGCAGGACCAGATATCATCCAGAAACAACAGCAGGCTGCGGGAAAAAAAAAGGAGGGAAACAAACGTATTTACTTTTAATTTCGATATACAATTAAATGTATTTATGTTTTCTCAAACAAGGACCATCTTGCGCTTCCCCCATCCGATGTGCGTGGTGAAATTAAACAAGTTGCACCTTGCCTGCTCCCCATGAGAGATTGGAATAATTTAATTTCACCGCGTAATTAATGCAAAAACAATGCAATATTTACTAGATGTTATTCTGCTGATATTAGTTGGAGATTGTAGCAATGTGTCTTGATAAGCATCATTGGCTTTAAGAACTTTTTGACGCTTTTTGTTTTATTGCATCAGTTTTGCTCGTGGCGATTTTTTGCAGCGTGAAGAAGGCCGCTGATCGTGGTGTTATGTTGTCTAAGGGGTGGTCTAATCTCGGTGGGGTGACGAAGGACGACAATCAATGTTAACGCTCGCGGTTGACTGGAATTTGAACTTACATAGAGGGAGAGACGTGGTTTTTTTCGTGCCCGCGATGACCAGTCTCTAACTTTGGGTCGTTGGTACACATTATTACATTGATTTTTCACTTGGACAGGTATTTTAATGGGAAGTCAACTTAAATGTATTGCAACCATTGCTTAGAATAGGTGTGACTAAATAGATTGCTGATTTGGCCAGTCAAAATATTATTGTTTAATAATTTAACAGTCTGCTTCCCACCAAGGAGGCGTGGGTCCGGTTTTCGGTTGAGGAGGTGGAAGAGCTTTAAAGAGGTGATTCTCGTAGAAAAAGGATTTAAAAATCCGTTGGGTAGGCAATAATCCGCAGGATTGCAAAAGCCGTAACAACTTAACAAATCATCTCCGGTATTGTTTGAGTATATTTAATAATAGACAACCCAAAAAATCAATTGCGGACAATTCGCATTCATGACGAAGTCAGATAAGATAGGTACGCCAATATTAACGAAGCAGGTAATCGTATCAATTATTATTAAGTGATCTTAGTCTTGATTTGCTTTCTTAATCGACTATTGGGTGGCTTATTGAAAAAGTCAGTGTGTAAATACGAGATTACGTTAAGATGCCTAGATAGGCAACCCAGATAACACATACCATCTTGTGAATTTAAAAGATGATATTTATATGAGAAACATATATCTCATAACTGGTTGCATACTTTTGCATTAGCATGCTTTCTCCTTCTCCTCTTCCATTCCTCGGGCCGAAGTTTTAATTTGAAAGCACGTGTTTATTTAATGTAATTTAATCGCAGCGAAATCCAACCCGCAGATGGTCTGGAAATCCGGAAATTATGTACACACCGAGTTTTATATGTTTTATGCCTGCCCGTATGCTGGTAAACACGAAGAAGCGAGCGCTGCTTCCGGTCACTGTCTCCCATTATTTCGGTTAAACATCGCGGGCCGCGCGCGCTTGACGAATACTAAATAAACACAAGTTTTAATTGAAGAATCTCGTTGCATATCTCGAAGCGATATGGACGGCCGCGCGCCGCCGCCGCTGCTCCCCAGAGTTACTATTAGATCGCTACAAGCTGATGCAAATACAGATTATAAAGATCGGCCAGATGAAAAATGAGATACAGCGAGCGCGCATTGTCTTACTGTTATGACAATGGTGGTTCCCAACGCGACCGAGGCCAAATATTTGTCTTCCAGCATAATGCCGCCGCCGCCGTCGCAATGTGCGCGCTGCGTTCTCCTCTGCATCACCGCAGCCGTGCATATTTATCATAACTACTGTTTATATACCTTCGCGGAGGAGTTGCGCGAATTCACCCTCTCTCGCATGTGTCGCCGCCGTCGCGGCAACCGCCTCGTTACGTATGCACTTGACTCCGCTTCAATAATATTAAAATTTGATTCTCTCGCCGCGGTGTGCAGGGCGGCGCCGTGGGCTGAGCGGCGCGCGTGATAAGGGGTGAGTGCGCGGAGGAGATCGATAATAAAAAGAGGCGCACTGAAATAATATGTTGATGACTCCGCATTCGTGTGATGGTATGATAATGAGGGGTGCAGACCGCAAATCGTCCCATGTCCTCCTCCTCGCTGTGCAACGTCAGCAGGTCGCTGACCATCACGACGGCGGCACTAATGGTGAAGGGCGCAAATTGTCAAGGACGGCAAAACCTCAACAGTCCAGCGTGAAGAAACAGCAGCAGTCGTTTAATCGAAAATAATTTAAATGCCGTCGTCACTGATTTGACCCGGGCTTTAATTGCGCCACAAATCACGGCGTTTTGTCCTGCCAAGAGGCGAGAGGAGTGTTGCTCTCAACGGGCACCTTGATGGATTGAATATATTTGCTCTGGAGTGGTTTTTGGCCGGGGTGCGAAAGGCCAGTTCGGAGACGAGGTGTCCTGGCGGTGCTTTCTTTGTGAGAGAGAAAAATGAAAAGATTGTATCTGCGAAATTGCTTTTATTTCTTCGTTGACACTGCGGGGCAGCTTTTGGGAGGGGACGGCGGGGCTGTGTCGATTATTTGTTGGGCCACTGGCTCGTGAATATTACTGTAGCAGGCCGTCTGCATATGTCGCGAGAGTATTGCTTATATTGGCTTCTTGTCGGGATGAATATCGAGGGCATGGTGTGCGGTTTAATCATGTGGAAATGTAATTTGGAGGACGTATTTTTTTTTTTTGAAAAAGGAAATGCTCAAACGTGTTTTTAATTTGCTGACCTCAAACAATTGCATTCGTGTGCCGCGCTAATCAAGATGCTCAATTAGGTGCAACAATAATCTAGAATCGGTTCAGTTTTCTTTTTAATTCTAACCTCGTTTCCTTCCCATCGAAAATATCTCTAATCCCAATCCCACTCTTCAATGTATAACGTGTACATCGTTTGCCCCATTATCCTCTTTCGCTCCCTCTCATAACCTGGCTCTTCGGATAGTTGGATGGCCGGTTGGTTGAATAGCTCCCGGATTGCTATATGGATATTGCTTATCGAGTCGCATACATCGGGCACCTGCCACCGTTGAAATATTTTACGCTGAACTTATAATACGCCATCCCTTCCCGATTGTTATGTGAACCCGCGAATATATATCTCTCCTCCACCAGCGCGCGCCGTGATTTTTATTGAATATTGCCCATGTCGCCCATAGTTTCGCGTCGTAACTCGCGAAGGGGGTGAGGGTGAAAGTGCGTCTTATTGAAAGCGGGCGGCGGAATGGTTTGCTCAAGTGATTTGCTGTTGGAAGCGGCGCTTGTCGTGTTCCAAGTCACAAGTGGGATGTTTACTATTCGAGGGGGGTGTTTATTTATGAAAATAGCAATAAGATAGGCTTTTGATATTTTATTGAGGTTTTTCTCAAGCTGCAACATACTAGATTTTCGAATGAAACACTACGGGTTTTTGGCGATAAAAGAAAGTGTATCTTGAACAAACCGGAAGTTTACAGAATAACTTGAAATTTTCTTTGGGGTACTGAACCTCATGATATCTAGGTGATACCGGAAAACCGGAAATTAGACTTTAACAATATTTCTTCTCGGATTCTAAGGACTAAAAACATCTTATATTTTGATAGAAATGATTGACAGATATAGAAGATATATTCTATAAAGGACAGTATGTCTAAATTCCGGTCCGATTTTGTATTGAGGTTAGGAAATTGGTTATCTCTGCAAATTTTTAATTTCCCGCTGTAGTTTAAATTTCGCGCATATACAATCAGCATGTTATCCGGGCATCTATCTATCTATCTATCTATCTGTCGAATATCAGTTATTGGAATTTTGCTGACGTTGGGGCGGGCTTGCGAAGCGTGGGGTGGCTGTGGCGCAGCAGCTTATATCCTCAATATTCCTATATTTTGCTCGCGCATATATCTTTTTCTTGTATTATTTTCCACCGCCGATTATTGTTTGCCAACGGAGGCAGCGCAGCATCGCTGTTGCCGCCGCCCGGAGAGGGGATGCTTGATGTGTAAACGTCTTGAACGCGGGCGTAAACGTAAGCAGGCCAAGGGTGGGAGGCTGTTTGGCGGTGGGTGAGAGGTGTCGATGTTGCGCGCCGGGCGAATCGCCGCGCCGTGGCCGCCGCTGCTGCACACTCTCACGGCCGCCGCCGCCGCCGCCGCTATACTGGCTTGTGTATATACATGTACACGCAAACAACACAAACTGCATGCGCATCGTGCGCGCGCGCGCTGTCGCTGCCGCCGCCACTCCGCCCCGCCCGCCTTGCTGAGTGCCGTGCGCCCATACGTCGCCGCCACCGCCGCCGCCTGCGTGGAGCGGCGCGGCGCGACGCCGATGACCCTTTTTGCGCAACAACACAACTAACTCTTGTTCTTTCTAGCGAAAAAGAAATAATTAATAGACGCTGTTACCATTTATGTGTTTAGTTGTGTTTAGGTGTTGTGCTGTGAGTGTTGTGCCAATCGCCCCGCACCTATGAAGTACTGCGAGACGCGGATGCTGGCTTCCTTTGCTCAGGTATTGTGCGACACAACAGCGGCCGTCAGCACCTGAGTGTTGGCTGGTGGTTTCGGCGGAATTGCGTCTTATTTACCCGAGTGCTGAGTAAATGTGAAACATCCGGCTGACATCATCGCGTGGCTTGTGTGCAGAGTGCGGTTAATTTCACAGGTTTTCTTCAAAGCCAAGACCCATCACAACACGTCGGCCTAAATAAACTGTGCGATTGTGTTAAATAAATCATTCTTATTTAAGCCCACTTAATTCATTCTAAACAAAAGTGAAAAGTTACTAGCATCAAATTTGTTCTTAGAGTGCGCACAAATGTTGAAGCACTACTCGAAGGCATGAAATGAAGCCTAAATCACAATTGTATCATTCTTGAGTTTCATTTCAATTGGGAAGTGTCGTGAAAATTTCGTTGTAAATATCTAGAAATTACTCTAAACACCAAACTGACACTTAAATCTCATTTCCTTTTATTCTCCTCTCAAAAATAGAATGACAACCCAGTGAACTTCTTCATACACACACTAATGTATAATCATCTCCTTCGTTTCTTTAAACTAACAATTCTCATCAACATCGCTAATTGCCTCTGTAAATAAAACGAATTAAAGTACGACATTACAAATAACATCACATCACACCAAACTGGAGTTCATTAATTTTCTTCTTTATATTTGTTGTTTATTTCTCTCGTTGATATTTACGTATTCATCGCGCATGGTGTTGTTATTTAGCGTCGCGACGCTTACAGCCCGGCGACCGACGCGCGACTGAAGCGTCAGCGGCGGCAGCCAGTCCGCGACCCACCCTCAGCTGTGAGTTTGTACACGCTACACGGGCGCATCATAACACAACAACACATAAACATCGCCGCCCCAATTGCCGAGTTTCGCCGCGGCACGCCAGACTGCATTCCATCGCCGCCTCCGCTTTGCACGCTCGTCCTCGACGCCTAGCACAAACATTTATCGTTTGTGCTACTAAATGCTCAGCCACAACACGTAAATACGTAAACAAACATGTGATATTCACGTGGGATGAAGCTATCAATGGAGGCAGTGATGTGAAAAGCGGAAAACTGCAAAGGGGGGGGGACGCTTTGGATGGGAGGGGATAATTAACTTGGCGGAACATGGAAAAATTACTATAATATTATGTGCAGAGTTAGTAGAACAAATGTTATTTAGAAGCCGGAAAATAGGAATTTGCCCTGCGGAAAACAATTTTCCCTGGGAAAATTGTACTATTGCGAGAAACTAGCTGATTTGAATCGGTTTATGGTTATTTAATAACCATTTATAACATTATTACAACAGTTATTTATATAAATATTATATAGAAACCGGAAATTTCTTCGGCAGACATTCTTTACAATAAATTACAAATTTGCGTCTTGAGGCTGAAATAGAATTTCATTGATTTGTTCAATTTTAACTTAGATTTACTGTCCAATTAAATTCTCTGCGAACCGGAGTAAAACTGGAAATGAGATTTTCTTCATGAATAGAACGAAATCTTTGCTATTTTTCTTGTTATTGTTTATTTAATTATACCCTGCACGTATTATTCACTAAACTGGAACATAAATTGAAACCGGAAAGGCGGAAATTTTCTTTATACACGCTGATTCATGCGACACATGTGCTCACGATTAAAATTCAACAATTAAGTGGGCAAACCATTCGGAAATGGTTATTAATATTTAGCCGTTGTTGCTGTCGTTCGTGCGACGATAAGCAAGTCGGTAACAAATGACGGCTGTCGCCAGCAGCGGCCGGCTATAAATCGCCAGCGTCCGCCCGCCGCCGTCTCGGTTGCCGTCGATGCATTTAAGTGCGCCCACCGTCCGGCGGCCGGCCGCTCGTAAAGTGTGAGGGTGCAGGCTGTGCATTTATCAAATAAACTAACAACTCAGTTAGGAGCGCGGTTTATGATTGAAGGGGTTGCACACAGGAAATGGCTGCAAGGATATTCTTAATATAAAAATGGAGGAAATGCAATTGGAATTATTTAAATGTACTTGATGCTTGAGGAGAAAACACGCGCACATCCATCTCTTGCAAATGCGTCCGCACAAAGCAAATTATTCGAATGAAGTTTTTTATGCCGCCCCCCCAATGTCTAATTTCATTGTTCTGACGCTCTCCCTCCGCCGGCGTGTTTTATGTTTCTTACGCGACTGTTTGTTATATCAGCGCATTTCTTCGCCGCCGCCGCCGCCGTTTTTTATAACTTACGACCGACTTCCGGCCCCACTTCTTGCTGCAGCTTCGTATATTAAGGTGGTATACGAATGTGTAATGTTATAAATTTCCATTGATGCGCTTCAAGAGGGCGGCGGCTAACAAATATTTACCGTGGCCTCCCATCGTAAAGAGTTGCCGCAATGAATGATAAGACGTTAAAATGCATTACCATGATGTCGCCAACGAAATAACAGTCATGCACCCGGGCGGCGGCACATTATGCGAAAAATATGGAAATAATATTGCTCTGCATGTGAAATGTGCGATGCGTGGTGAATACCAAAGTGTTAGTTTGGCGCAATGTTAACGAGAAAACAACGCGGAGACATTCAGGTAGATCATAAAGCACCATTGTGGGCGATTGTTCATTGGGTTGCATTCCGCTGTCGCGGTTTAGGGACGAATGGGAAGGAAAGTAGAAGATGGATATTATTTCCAGCTAAACGTGTTCTTTTATTTAAATTTGCGGATGGCTTGCAATCCTGGGAGAACTTTTGCATAAACATGTTATACTTCTTCAAAGCGACGGCGCAAGTAATAAATATGCAATCAAATTGAATTCATTTACATTTTTTCTGTGGGCCAGTTTGATTGAAATGAAGAAAATTTCCATTTCATTTCTTTGATATGAAATATTTACATAGGCAATTTGTTTTTAAAATGTAGGTAACCAATTTTACTTTCCAAAAACTGTTAAAATTGTAACAAGTAAAATTTGCGTTTTTTTTTCAAGTTTGTCTCGTGTTTTGAAACGGATGACTGACGCCAAGCGCATTAACACCCTGTAAAACGGGGGCTATAGCCGCCCTTTAGCCAAATAACAACCCTACTTGTGTACCAACATCTTCTCTCTGCTTCCAGATTATCAGTCCAGCTCTCTTTCTCGAATATTCCTCGCCATGATTACAAGTAGCGTAACTCAATTTGATATGCAACCCAATTTGCGCCGCACAAAAATTCTCGAAATTAGTAAACACCGAAATTAAGTATTCTCCTTTCCACATTCCTTTAGTGAAATATGCATGACTGCAGCAGGCACGTCGGTCGATTGCAATCGGGGTATACAGCTAGATTGCGATTATATAATTCAGCACGACCGCTAATTGATATTGAATCATTTATTTCGGAAAACAGCCGCCTCCCTTCTTCCTGCAAGCACAGCGTAACTCAAACGCAAGACTTTCCCAGAACAGCTTTTCTTGCGGGGCTGCAAGCAGGCCAACTTCAGCAACACGCGGAAACCTGTGGATACAATAGCTTATTATTACATTATCCTGTTTCTGTTTGTGAGAGCATTTTTACGAAAATCCCTAAGAGAAAGCAGACTTTGTACACGTCCGATTTGATTAGCTGCGAATACGGGCATATATTGTCATGGAGTCTGGTATTAACATCTGCGGAGATAAAACGCTCCGGGTAGCTTTATTAGCGGGAGGGATGTCTCTTCAATTACGGATAACGATCGGTGATTGACTTTATAGCTGACGGCTTTATTTATTTTTTTTTTATTTTTTGTATTGCATCGTCGGGCTGGTGATATGACAGAGTACAGACAAAGATTCATTCAGCTGCTTGTCTTCTTTTCGCCTCCATCTTAAGGAGTAAGACCATTATTATCGAACAGGTTGAGCAGAGTGCCCATAAAGCATGACGCATTTGCAGAGTGGTTACGACGCGTAAATCATGCCGAACGTGTGTCGCTTGCCGCGTCCATTGCGCCAAGACGCATGGCTTCCGGGGTCCTAATCCAGGCCATTCGCATCCGGGCCGCGCGCGCGAAATCAATCACATATATCACACCCGGACGTGGCGCACGCGGGCCCCGTGGATTTATGCACCGCGCGGGTGTGTGGCTCTTGCGTGCATCCTGCCTCGCACGCGCGGCAATAAATCCCCCTGAACGAGCGGCGTTTGAAGAGGCCGCCAGTCAATTCATTGCAACGCGCATAAAATGGCCATTAGGATGCATTTTTTATCGACCGGAAGGCTAATGTGCTCGGTGTGTGTGTTGTTTGCAGCAAGCTGCCTCCCTAGAGAAGGTACTCAAGGAGCAGCAACAGCAGCAGCAGTTAGAGCTGGAGCGCGCCTGGGACCAGGACCGCGATGTGAAGGGCAATGGCAGCACCAGCCCCGGCTCGGATGCGGCCGTCCGGCATCATGACCACTCGCCATCGCCGGCGGCGCTTACCTCTGAGGCGCAGAAGGCTCTCAATGCGGCGATACCAGTTTCTCAAGTAAACCTCCAGATGCACATAGCCTCTTCTATGCACGCAAGTTTTCTTCTTTCTTAATTTATGTTCTCAGGCTCAAGTAGGAAGTCATCCGCCAATGATGACCTCTCCAGTATCTGGCCTGCATCATATGCAGCAGCTGTTGCAGCAACACGTGCTTAACCCATCCCAATTGCAGAATCTAATGAAGCAGCATTCACTTCTCCAACAGCAGCAGCATCAGGTACCATCTTCGACTCCTCTTGAGTTAACGCATTGCATGCATCTGTTTGTCCTCAGCACCAACTTGCAGAAATCGGTAAAAAGCAGATGGAACAAACCATCCAGCAGATTCAAGAACAACTCCAGCTGAATCTCATCCAGCAGACGCACATCTTGCAGAGCGGAGACAAGAAGAAAGCGCCTGGGTCACTCCAGCAGCTTAGCATTCAACAGCAGCAGCTCATCCAGCAACTACAGTTGATGCAACGGCAGTATGTGGTCCATCAAGGAATGGGTATGCAACCATTGATGCTGCCACAACCAACAGGTACTTTCCGCAACATTTCCCGTCAATGTCTTTAGAGATTATTATGATTGTGTTGCGGTTACTTTAGGTCTAAGTACGCGAGATGTGATGAGTCCTTGGAAAGACTCCAATTCAGACCGGGATCATCCGAACAATAAGACTCCTAATGATCTCAATGGTAAGGACTCTCTCTTTTTATTAGTATGGAACTTTGTGGTTATTAAGATCTGGTTTGTCTTCAGGATTATTAGGTGCATTAACACCTGGGAGGACAAGTCGGGAAGATTCCATCAGTGATGAGAAACCAGACCGTGCTTCCAATAACACCCCTGATCGCGTCCACCATCTGTATGGGCATGGCGTGTGTAAATGGCCGGGTTGCGAAGCCATCTGCGACGACTTACCGACTTTCATGAAGTAAGTCCAAACTGCTCTGATCTCTTCCTCTTTCTTTCTTCGTCGCTTGTATCGCCCTTCGTGTAATTTTCTCGTGTTTTTTGCGGGGCGACGCGAAGTAATAACGCCCGCCCGAGGGATTAACATTTAAACTCTGCGACGGCGTGGCAATCAAAAGCGTCTTGCATATTAATTGGGCGCCGCGGCGAATTTAGAGCTTTTTTCAAAAGCGCCTTAATTCATCTCCTCTGCGAAGAAGACATCTTTTGTTCACCTCCCACGGCGTCCAACCTTAGTTTGCTTATTTATCTTCGGGCTTTGCATATTAATCACTCGAAATCTTGTGCACGACCCTAAACTCCTTTCAACATTGCAAGGCACCTCAACACGGAGCATATCCTCGATGACCGATCGACAGCCCAAGCTCGTGTGCAGATGCAGGTCGTATCCCAGTTGGAGCTGCAGCTGCAGAAGGAACGTGACCGGCTCCAGGCCATGATGCACCACTTGCATCTGGCCAAGCAGATGAACACTCCCGAGCCTAATTTGCATGGAGACCATAATAGTTCCGGAGGTAGTTGTGGTGGTGGTGGAACAACTCCATCCTCGAAGGTGCCTTCTGGACCTGCAGTCTCTCAAGCACCAGTGTCGCTCAGTAGTCTGGTCACTGCTGTGCGTTCACCTGTGCTGCACCAGCATCAGACCAATGTCGCCGGACCAATTCGACGACGAATAAGCGACAAATCTGCTCTCTCCCTCGCTGGCGGTAAGTTCAGCATTTGCATACTGATTGATGATAATTACATTTAAATCCTCGTGTAGCTCTCATAGAGCTCTCTTAGACTAGACTTGAAGAGTTAACGTCGAGAGTTTAAGTCGTAGGATGTAAATATTTCAATCTTTTGTACACGCTGCATTAATAGGATTGCCGTATATGTTGGAGCGGGCTGGACTTGATGTGCAGCAAGGTAATAGAGACGTCGTCTCGAAACAACTGTTGCCAACTTGTGTCTAGTGTTGATCTCTTCTTTGCTTGATGGACTAATGTGTTACCGCTTTTGTAGAAATCCAACGGAATCGTGAATTCTACAAGAATGCCGATGTTAGACCGCCATTTACGTATGCGTCGCTTATTAGACAGGTACATAACCCCAATTGTGAACTAGCTTTAGTCCTTCTCTTGCGGTAGCTCTTGCTTCGACTAATCTATTTGTTCATCCTCTAGGCTATTATCGAGTCGCCCGACAAACAGTTAACTCTCAACGAGATCTACAACTGGTTCCAGAACACATTCTGCTATTTCCGACGCAATGCAGCAACTTGGAAGGTAATACTCCCATTTTGATTTTCTCTCTCTCATTTACTGTGAGTTGACTTGAAGTGTGTTCTTCCCAAATGATGAGCGGTATATTCGTAGTAAATACCAAATGGTTCAGTTGATATCAGTTACATACCCGCGTCGGCACCTCTTCGGCATTGCCAGCGACTTGATTGACTAAATCGTGCGCGTAACAAGCGGCCTCTACATGTACTGCGTATAACTAGCCTTCTGGTGCCTTTACTAATGCAATTTAAACTGTGTTTGCCCTTGGAGCGCTGGTAATGTGACACTGTGGTAAAGTATTAGGTGGACACATACGCTACGGACCAACACGATGAGCAAGTTTTAAGCTTAGCTGGAGTTTCATTTATATGCGCATGTCATATATGATTTATTTCGATTTGCATAGGTGGCGCTTACAATTGTACAGAAGCGGGATGCACTTATTTGAAGTTAAACTGTATTGTGAGCGCCATCTATGGGAATGTTTCAATTATGCTTTTGCAACATTTTGGTTGAGTTTGGCACACACATTGCACACGGTTGTCCATCTCAATGGTGATGTTGTCAAATGTGAAACTTGCCCCTGATGGTGGTAAGTAACCGTCGGGCGCCGCCCAATCTCCGTGGAGCAGCCCCACGCTGGGATCACACTTGTTGGCTCATTCGGCGCTGTTTTGTTGCATAGAACGCGGTCCGTCACAACCTCTCGCTGCACAAATGTTTCATGCGCGTGGAGAACGTTAAGGGTGCCGTGTGGACCGTGGACGAGGTGGAGTTCTACAAGCGGCGGCCGCAGCGGTGCTCGTCGGGGCCGTTAGCCCAACCAGTCGTCGGGTACGTCAACGAGGCCCGCCATATTTAATATCCCCGCACCTGTCTGTCTCTCATATCTTGTGTACATTGTGTGTGTTTTTCGTCTATTTTTATACATATCTCTTTTACTATTTTTGACATATCTCTTATATATATATATACATACTATTTTTAACTCTTTATATATATATATATATATATATTTTATATATACATATATTTATCTACTAATCGAGCGTGTTTAAAATTGTACTAACTTGTAATGGCGTGCCTGTGCTTTTGTGTGTGGGAGGCGCATGCGCAGTAGCTGAAACTGCTGCGTATGTCGCCTGGCGAGGTTGCGAGTAGTGAGCGAACGCGTGTATGATAAAGGGCCGGTTCAGTACTGCCACCTAACCTCCAGCAGCCGCTCTACTAACACCTGCGCCGCCATTGCTGCTGCTGCCGATGGCGATGCTGAGGACTTCGGAAGGTATCACTCGCGCACACCGGACGCGAGCCCCTACGACCGGAAGACGCAAGCTAACCTTATGACCACCACTTGATTGTGATCTTTCTCTTTCTTGGGTACTCTCTCTGTCTGTCTCGCCCACTGTGTGTGTGTATCGGGTGTAGAACGCGATACGCACCAATCTCTCGCTACACAAGTGCTTTGTGCGCTACGAGGACGACTTCGGCTCCTTCTGGATGGTCGACGACGCCGAATTCGTCAAGCGCCGCCACCTGTCGCGTGGCCGCCCGCGGAAATATGACCCAACCCCATCACCCACTCCACCCCACTGCGCACAGTAAGCACCCTCCAAGCCTACTCAATCGATGATTGGGACGGACGAGTTAAAAAACAGACTTCCTCAACATTTAGATTCGATGTGCTTATTGCTCGGCTGCTTAGAGAAGAAAACCGAACAACATCACTTCCAACACCTTTCAAGGAATCATTGCGATACCTTCTAGAAGTGGCGTTGGAAGTGACGTTTGTTACCTATCCAGTAGTAACTCGTGCCTTAACCTCAAATCAAAACTAGCTTGCTCTTGCATGCGCCAAGCATGTTCCAAACCCAAACAATATTCACTTGTCTTAGAGTCGCGGCAATAATTTCACTGCAATTAAGGTTTTACTTAGCGCGAATTAATAATCTGCTCCTCGCCGAGAGGCCTGAGGACAAGAAAAGCTCACGTTAAGATGCTCAAAATCCACGATAAGACCGTATAATTTATATCTCCCCTTCAAGATTGCAGCGATCTTAATTCCGCGAGAAGGGTAGAAAGGGTTAGACGCGCACCCAATGGTTTTTGCAGTGAAATTAATTGGCCCGACGGTTGCAAATCCGCATGCAAAAACCATTCCCAACCCAACAAATCACTATCTGGACCAATAAGTGGCAAAGCAGCAAACTGAAACAAACGCATACAGTCTCATCGCACTCACCATTCAATCACAGTTTTCTTTCGCAACTCACTCTCGACTTCCTCTTCGTTACGCAATTGTTTTCCACGGCCACACCACTAGTTTATTCAGTTTCTTCGCTCATCACACTCTCAACATACACCGACCGCTAGACTGCTAGAGTCTTCCTCATGCACGTCCAAGATGGCGGCTGAATGGCGCTCGCAGACTTCCCGCCTCTCTAGTTCCGCTCCATGTCTGGCCTAGCCTAGACCTAGATGCTCAGCCGAGCCGGCTTTTAGAATGTTTGGATAGCGCGTGCACTCCGCCAGGAGGCGTGCGCCGCGTGCTGCCCACGGTGTTTGCCCATCCGGCGTGGCCATTTGCATAAGCGCACTGCAATCGGGCAAACAATCGGCGTTGTTCTTCGAACACGGGCCCGAGGATGCAAAGTGCTCTCGCAAAGTGCTCGCCGGCGGGCAGGCGCTGCGCATGCTAATGGCATTAAATGCATCTTAATGTTTGGAATGAATGTGAATATGTTGCTCGTTGAGTTCGAGGAGAATGGAGGCGCATAAACGACGAACAAATATAACCTCAATTGTGGAAGGTACTAGAATAAGAGTTCTTTACACAAGTCTTCAACTTGAAACTAATCATAGCTCTACGGAGTAGTTAGTTACTTTTATCACATCTTTTTTGAATTATCTTGATGTTTCTTGAATCATTTTTCCATCTTGCACGTAATGTAGATAGAAAGGGTTCCTGTGTGTTTTCAATATTTCTTAAGACATCCTTTTAACTTTACAAATATCAATTAATAAGTCAAATAGAAATCAACTTACTCTCTCAGTCAGTCAGATTTCCTCTCAAAGGTCAGCGATCCAGGTATGTGCCTCACACAGGAACAATAGATTTTTAACCTAACCTAGTAACTCCTCTATGATCGCACTACATATCACCCCCAAGCACGTTAAATTCTCTTCTGTACAGTTTTGTCAGCAAAGGTGGATTTATCCGAACATTCCAATAACAAATAAGTCCACCTCTGACCATTGAAATGTTTATTTTCAACTGTGTGTTCTCTCGGTTATCGTCAATTTAACTGCGCATTCAAACAGCAACAGCATCAATGATCCTAACGACATTCAATCAATACTTGTATATTTAGCGATCGCCGTTGTTGGCTCAATTTGCACTCCTGCTTGTTGGAATGCGCAGTTGACTTCCAAACTCCCAGCCCAAGGACAGTAAGTGTTTTGAGCTCTTTTTGGATTCTTTCGCTTTTTGACTACCATCTAGATGTTTCAATATCGTATTATCTCACATTTCAATGTATATAATCCTCCCCTCCCTCAATTAATCTCTCTAAATGTCGTCTGGTGTTCATTACTACGGTTGTGGTTTTCGATGTGCACTTGTTTATTAATTTTGTTTCTGCTATAGGGGTGCTTCGAAAAGTCCCACCATGAATCACAGTCCTCCAATGTACGGCGAATCAATACCATCGAGTTTACAGGTACTGTAATTAGACATTAGCTTATTAAATTATAATTGCTCTCACAATTGGGTTAGGAGGTAAGGTAAGGTGCGGAGTTGTACTGATTTTGGGCTTAGTATTCACAGGCGCCACTTCTAGAAGAGAGCCTTGCGTTCCTATCCAGTGCCGCCAACATGGGGCGACAACGTGAACGTTCTGAATCGCCAAATCATGATATTATAAGGTGTGCAACTATCTACACTTTTCTTCTCCTCTCATCTATTCTGGCTCTTGATGTGTACTTTGCAATACCGGTTCGGCAATTTCTAGATCACCCATGAATGGCGGCTTGCACATTAAGCAAGAGAGCCTCATGAGCACGGAGCATCCGCATCACCCTCACCTGGGTTCCCAGATGCACCATCATGAGCGAGCGCGCTCCGACATGTCCGACACGCCGCACCACGTCATTAAACGCGAGATGCACCACGACTACGATGATGTCGACCAGGAGTCGCACCACCCAGACGGCATGGCTGAAGATCTCACCGTGGGGCAAGACCATGCCGACCATGAGCGCGCCGGCGGCGGCGACGCGTAGTGCCCGCAGCAGGTCTTCAGCTGCTTCTGAAGCCGCGGATCTCGTCGGAGCGTACAAATCGACAAACACTGGAACGTAGCGCCATATCTGAACTTCTAGTTCTTGTGCATAACATAAATATCGAACACTTTGTACATACTACAGCTGTGTGTAAATAGTTAAACTGTTACGGTGGATGATGGAAGTGTGTTTACGTATTGTTAATTGTTTAGAACTAAATAGGGATGCACGCGGAGGCGGCGATTGTTTGAGTCGGTATGATTGTATCCAAGCTAGATGGGAGTCTTTTAGTTGTCGCGCTCTTCAAACAGCAAGCATGCCATATTACACACCTACTACTACTACTACTACTACTACTACATTACAGGGTTATTTATTGAACGTGATGCATTTATTATGTAATTGTTTCGTCGTCACAGTATTTAGGAGGGCAGGCGGATCGAATATCTACACTCTATGCGATTGCTGTCGGAGAAAACAGATATCGGCGCGACATGCGTAATTGTTAGCAACATTAATTCATTGTACCAATTATTGTACCCTTGCGAAGTATTAACGCCGCTCTGTTTGCGAACACAGCTGAATGTTAATCGTCACATGTTTTCGTTTGCCAATCAACAAATCTGTACTTACGACACCAGTGTTGAAATGTATGGTGCAAAGGGACAACAATTGCAGACACCTGCATGTCAGCGCGAACAGTGGGCGAAAAAGCAATAGAACCGTTGTAAATTGAGAAAACCAAGACGTGTTAGAACATCGGAAATAAGTTATTCCATATCAATATCTAAATTAAACAAGAAACCACAAGTATAATAAACAAATCATATATCAATGTATAAACTAAATTAAAATAGCGTTTAGGTGAAGTAAATCATGCAAATGATAAGTAATAGGTTTTCGTATACAAAGCCACTATACATAAAACGCATATAAACATATTCACGTAGGTAGCCATCTTGTTCATCTTATTCACATCATTCGCGGCGCTCGTATTTATTTCAACGCATTTCCTGTGGCAAAGCCAACGAAGCGATGACTAGATTGGAGTTTATTACACTTAGCTGAGCTAGAAGACGATTACGGGCAACACTGTAAGCGACATTAACATGATGATAGCATCCGCAGTTCATATCTCATTGTTGCCAAAAACTACATTCGCATACATGTGATAGTACTTTAGTTCGGAACAATTTATCGAATTACCTAGGTATCATAGCTAGTTGATAAGCGTGGTACTCGCATATCGCATGGACATTGCGACATCGTGCATGGTTTGCGTTCAAGCGGCGAAGATGGCGAGCATTGGGGGAGGTTGTAAGCGTGCTAGACACAATCGCAGATTGGGAAGACGGACGAAGCCTACATATCAAATATTACACGGGGAGACGGTCGTGCTGGCGCTTACGAAGAGTTCATGCTGAAGACATCGAAGATTATGATGGGATGTACTGTAAACGTTCTTGTATATCAAATATCCTCTCATTTGTTTAAACTAATAAAATTATTATTACTATGAATAAAGCAATAACAAAATATTTACGGTTTTCTGATTTGTCTGATGACATTTTACCACACTCCAGTTATTGCAAACAATTGAAAAACAAATGACAGCGGAATGACAAGTATACAAAGTTGCCTATATCTAGACATAGTTCATAAAGGTTCAAAATAAAAGCCCAACCTATGTGGATGTTCAAAGAATTTAGTGGATTATTGATTTTATTGAATATTTTGTTATGTGTTTTGTTTAAAACTGCAATTTTCAGAATATTATTGTAATTTTAGGTATTTTGTTCCTTGGGGTAGTTGGGAAGTGTTTTTATTTTTGATTTTGTATTCTATTGTGTTGTATGTTTTAGCTATATTTTTTGTATTATATCCCTTTTCTATTGCAATGTTTCTCATTTTGTTGAATTCCATTTTGTGTTGTTTTTTTGTTAATATTATGGTGATGATTTTATATTGTTTTGGGTGGATTATTAGGATTTTGTCTGTTGGTTTTCTGTATATATTGATGTTATTGTTGTAGATTTCAACTGTGATGTCTAGCTAATTTATTGTGCTGATGGGATTGTTTTCTTTTTCTCAAAACAGACTATTTTATGTTCAAGAAATTCCATTTTATGATTTCAAATTGTGTGGGACTAGTTTATTTTCTCTTATATTCTCAAATAGCTTTGATTCTATCTTAATCATCTTTTTAAACTCTCAATTATTTGGTTGTTAATTTAAATAAAGCTTTATTGTAGTGTTTAGCGTGTTGTCTACAGTTCTACTACAAATTAAACTTATTAAACACATTTACAATATACGCAGATTTCTCAGTACTCTTATATTACGTACATATATTTTGATAATTACGTTTTATTTTTCCGTTAATTACATAAACTCCTATAATTTATAGTAATACATGCGTATGTAATGCTGCCTACAGTCAGTTCAAGTTGAATAGTCTTTGCCCGTCACCCGAACTTGTTTGTCGTGGCGGTCGAGAAGGCAGCCAACCGCGGCCTCCTCGAACTTCTCTCACCATTCGCTGGTTACGTGTCGTCATTAGCTTTTATCGGTTTGTTGCTGAGGTACACTACGGTCCCTGTATACACCTCTCAGGTATACGTGTCCGGACCACGCGCGAGCCCGGATCAAAACATTCGGACTTCGTCATCGTGCATTCATGAAAGTGGCTCGTTGATTAGAACACGAGTGATAAGAGCATAAATTTGATTAGAATTTTAAGTGAAACAGGTGATTTTCTCTTAACAAATACATTGTGCTTTTACCCTACGACATTTTCATCCCAAACTTTCACCAGCAACAAGTGCTCCAAATGAAATAAATATGACTAGATATTAGGCCTGAAATAAGAAAGTTGGTTGCCATTATCAGTGTGGTTATTTGGTGTTGTAACTTTCTAGGAATCATGCAGGTCTCGACGAGTGTATCAAGTGGTGGACTAGCTATCCTTATTAACATATTGTTCACTTTGAGTGGAGTGCGAGGACAAGGAAGAGTTGCACCTGGTGTTCCACCACAACATTATCAAGTAATATATTCATTTGTTTTATTGGAAGTCTTTGTTTGTAATCTCAATGGGTTTTAGCAAGTACCTCAGCAACAGTTCCAACCCCAACAGCAAATGCATCAACAGCAACCACAACATATTCCTCAGCAGCAACAACAATTTCAACAACAGCCGCAGCAATTCCAACAGCAACAAATGCATGTACAACAACAGGTTCCTATACAACATCATGTACCACAGCAGGTAAATGAGACAATTATAATCTAATTAAAACATGTGTATCAGCAAATTTTGTTATTTTAGGCTGGAGGACATCATCATGTTCATGATGGTGGTCCACAAGTGTTCAACCCAGGAAATATTCAGCATGAAAAAGAGTATGGCTTGGTGGACTGATTTATATCCAGATGTATTAATTGTTTGTAATTTGTAGACACATTGCAGAACATTTAGATGTCCCAATTGATACAAGTAAAATGACTGACCAAGAACTGCAATTCCACTATTTTAAAATGCATGATGCTGACAACAACAATAAACTTGATGGTTGTGAATTGATCAAGTCATTGATCCATTGGCATGGTATGTACTCATTTGTGTTACTCATTAAATTCATTATTGCTTTACATGGTGTTTGGATGTGGTTTATGTGGTTTTTTGCATTATGTTGTTGCAACATGCGTCGTTTTGTGTGATGTTCAGAGCAAGGCAGTAAGGACCCTAATAGCCAAAATAAAGTCGAGGATAAGTTGTTCAAAGACGACGAGCTCGTGAATCTCATCGATCCGATTCTCAATATGGATGATATGAACAAGGATGGATACATTGACTATCCTGAATTTGTGCGTGCTCAGCAGAAGGCTGCTGCTGGTGGTGGTAATCAACAACCGCCAAGCCACTAAAGACTAGGTATCGCTTGATTTGCTTTTGTTTTTCGTTATTCATTACTTTGTTTTTGCTTTTCTGAACATCTTTATATGAAAGTGTTTTATATTATTAGGTGATGATGAAGATGCGAAGCCCGATGCAGTAAGCGATGCCAATATCGAAGAAGTGATTGAGCCTTTACTCAAGAGCCTTGACCAAAACAATGATGGATATATTGATTTCCCAGAATTCAAAATGGCTACTCCGGGCCTCAGCCCATAAAACTGTTTTAAGTAATTATTTGTAACAATAACCTGCCTACATTAGACCGCGAATATGACAACTGTTTCTTCTCGTTCTAAATGGGGCTTGTTTTCATTATTTTTTTCTGAGATTTTGTTGATTGTTATTTCGTATATGACTGTGCGGAGTGAGGACATCGTGGGTAATTAATTGTAAATATATGGGGTGTTATACTTTTTGTACAAATTTACAATGGAAAAATAAAAGATTACTTGCTTGTATATTTAGATTGTTTATATCATAGTTAACGAAACAACGTGAAACTTATTTCGAAGGGTGCATATTTTGTGTGATATTTTGTGCTCTGAACACAGTTTAGGCATGCAGTAATATAATTTGAATATAATACATGTTGCGACCTCTATTATTTAGTGACCGCCATAATTAGTTTTGTGACAAGGGCAATATTTACGTATAAACAATGACAGATTTTGTAAACTTAACTACCTTATTATATATATCGTACTTGATGTTACTATGGAACTTTACTAATTTTACTTCATAAAATATGAACTATTTAACCAATAATTTAAAAATAATATTACTCATCATCTATTGAAATGGTTGTTGTCAATATGGGACACAGGCACGCAGGTGGCTTAGGGGTGGCGGTACCACGTAAATAATAAACTACTTTTGCACTTCCAAGAGTGATCTTTGCGTGAAAAGAATTTTCAAGGATTTAATGTTGATTAATAAAAAGTATTGAATGCGTGATAAATATTATACTAAGCTACCGACCTCCAACATTCAATGCTTAAAACATGTAAATATTTTACACTGATTTTCTACTTTCTATAATTATTTTCTGCTATTCAAAAATATCACATAATTGTAATTGAAACGCAGATGTCGCATACTGGTACTCAGGTTCAAACTTAGCAGTTACCATAAACTAACTCAATTAAAACTGAATTCCTCGACTATACAAGGCCAATAATTGCAATTCACATTGTAGATACTTTACTAGATTCCAAGTAAATTTATTATTTAAAATTAATCTCCCTCTTGAAATATAATTCAGTATTTGAATATTAGAAATACTCTTACATTTAATAAAATTTTAATTACAAAGGTTTGCTCGCTGTGATTCTTTTGTGTTCCAAACACGACTCGTAGACAAAATATCTAATAAATTTCTTTCATTGTTTTTCCTTTAGTCATCTAACCCGGAGAAAATTGAATTGCTTCCAGTCAGCGGCGTGACAGTACGACTTGTGATCATACATCGAGTTCATTAAGTAAATACGCTAACAACAATCCTGCGAACGAACGGCAATAGACGAAGCGAATTTAATTACGTTGCATCGATGTGCACCCGTACATTTTGTTCACTGATACAGCTACATGTTAACCACTACTTGTCTCCGTCGTCGCCGCCATCACCTGCCGCTCCACAATTATTGATTGGTAGGTCGTGTTACAATAACGCTTCGTTAATGCATGCATCTTATAAGATTACAACTAAGTATTATCATTTAAAGACTTAATTAAGAACGAAATCTTGATAACAGAAACAAACGGTTACTCTCTTACGAACTACCGACGATATATTCTTGAACGTGAAGTCGCTTAAGTGCAAAGACGAGCGCGCGCGATTTGTCCAAAGATGCATGAACACCGAGCGAATGATTAGAGAGAGCAATACCACAGAAAAACATTCCCTCCAATTTCTGTGTGCTGCCCAAGGATGGCATGATTTTGTGATTGACGAATTGTGATTAGACGGCGCATTCATTGCGCCAGTTGAGAAATGAGTGCAGAAACGATTCGGTGGTGGACGTTGCCGTCGGAGAGGATCAATGTGTGAAGGGTGCCGCGCACGTTCGCCGATGATGATACGGGTGGCGCGGAGGCGTGTTACGACGCGATCGCGATGGCGCACCACCGTCGTTATAATTCCATGTCTTCGGCCTCGTTTTCCGAGAAGTCCGACATACTTGATTCGCTGTCGGAGCTAACATTCGTCTCCTGTCCACGGAGAGCTTCTTCCGTCGCAAAACGGCGTACATATTCTACAAAAAACAAGTCAGTATGCAGAAGATAGAAATAGTTTGTTTGCAGTTTGGCAAATACCTGAAACTTTCTTCTTATATTCCTCAGGTTTGTGAAGATACATTGACGCTGCATCACCATTAAGAGGATCAATCGGATTCGGATAGGTGAGCAGCTGTGGCAGAAACGATTCGAAAATATTCGATAGATCTGCAACCAAATAACATGAAAAACCTCATGTTGCTTGTATCTTAATGCCTAAACAAAAACAATCATCAAACACTATCGTAAACTATGCAGAATTAATCACAGATAAAGCCGAACATATAGGAGACAGCTTACCATATAAAGCGGTCCACGCTTGGTTAATCACATCCAGACAAACTGTTCCGGACACTTCGTCAATATTGGGGTGGTAGACGCGGTTCATGAACCCTATGCTAGGCGATTTGAAAGGGTAATGCTCTGGGAGATGCACGCGCACCTTCCAGACGCCTCCCTCATACGGCGCTAAAAACCAAAGGCAAACAACATTAACGTTAAAGTTAATAAGATGGAGTATCCTCGGTACTACTACTGTGCAAATATCTATTAGTTAGCAGTGGAAATGAAATCAACTTACTTCCACGTGGACCGTAAAACTTAACACAAAAATCATTAAGTCCACCTAGGATCGTTACTTCGTGTTTACTTTCAATTCTACGGGGTAATCATTAAGGAATTGATCCTTACAAGAATTAAAATCATGTGCAATGAATGTGAACTGACATATTTAAAGCACTACATTACACAAAGAAGATATTAAGTGGCAACAGAGACAACTATGAATTATGTACAGTGTGATGAGTTTGTTTCACTTACTTCCTTTTGGACCATAGAACTTAACACAAAACTCATGGAGGCCACCAAGTAGGGTGACTTCATGCTTGCTCTCAATGCTAAATTGATGTAATTAAGGAAAACCAAAAGATTCAAGAAAGTAAAAAAATAAGCAACTCCATAAAAAGGGCAAAAAAAATGAATCAGATTGGATGGAGAATGATAAAATACAAATTAAGCTCGCATTTCAAAATCAAGAACAAGCATTTGTAAGCCCATTATGAAAAGATTAGTTATTCATTGTTTAATGAGTAAGATGTGGCCGTGTAACTTATCGACGCTCACTATTGTGTTGTTTATTAAGCTGTTTACTGCATGCAGGTAATTTAGGACAGCCTCGCAATGCCCGTCACGCTTTGTAGCGAATGCTGCGTTAGAAAGTGAAGACCGTGCGCATGGATGTGATGCAGCATCAGCTGACGGAAGCAGACTGAAGAGCTGCTCCTTTGTGTATGCGTGCTAAATGGGTAATGTTTTTGTTATCAAACATGCACAAAGAATGCAAAGCCTAGTCAAATCCTTGCGAATTCCATGTCAACTTCGCAATCTGTCATTTGACAAATGCAGTTTGTGTAATCAGCTGTGGACGATATTATTGTTGCATGCCCTCGTTCACACAAAGAAAGCCCATCGCCAAAAGGATACAGTTTAATGACGTCCGTGTCCATGCGACGCTTGCCAGCGCTGGGCGACGACATCTCGGACTTCGCTGAGCTCCCTGGCGAGGTCGGGCACGAACGACGGCGTCGATGGGGCTCGCTGTCGATGTCACGCCACCGTCATCCGCGCGAGAGCGAATGCACACGGTACGTGTGCCAGCTTGTAACAAGCTGGCTGTCAGTGATCAATCGCTTATTGTGCTTTGGCCAACAATTGTCAGGGTTTGTTGTTTTTGCCAAGGCGTAGAATACGAAGTGCACGATGGATAGGGGGATGTCTAGGAACCCTAGGTTGTCACGTTCAGCTGTTCACCAGAATGCAGTCGCACAGACCGACGAAACACTCGCACTGGACTGACAAACTGCGCGCTGCTGGGGCCCTGTGAGCCAATCAGCTGGTGTTGGACGATGTAAGCGCATGCGTACGTGCTGCAACCGTATAGACAAATATGCAACTTGCGAAGGATTTCAAAACAAAAAGAAATTTCCGATAGTCCACAGGGCGCAAACACATCGAACTCTGCAATTACCACACTTGGGAATTGAGTACACTTGCCGTAGATTTGGTCGCATGGTGTTGGGTGTTTACAATTCAAGTAGACATAAAACAAATACGGCGAAGATTACAAACAATTACGTAAATTCTCTACTGGTAACATAATAAATGCAGAAAGTACTTTTACGAATCGGACAGACTTTGTTGACAAAACTACGCCGTTAACTCAATACGCAGCAGACAAAACGTGTCACAATCATTTCACATTCCCACTCTTCCAATCTTCCACACGGTGCACTACACGCAAACCCTTCGCATACATTCCGTGCATCCATTCGAGTCATTTACCCTCTCGTGAGGTCGAGGTCCTCTCCACCAGACTGAAATATTAACGTGCGACGACGCAAAAAACTGACTGCGGCCAGCCAATGCCTTTGCACCCTCCTTACCCTGCACTGTACTTATTTGTATCATTTATTAGTACAAAGAATTGACTAGCGACATTCACACCACCCTCTGCTATATTAGCTACCTGCTCACACAAATTGATTTATCGCCATTATTACTCATAACAATAATAACGTGGAAGAATTAACTAATATTAGTTGAGATCACCACTTGCGCGCATTATCTGCTCGGCGAGGTGCGTTTGGTTGGGGGTGGGTGCCGAGTTGAGTACGTACTCGGAGGTGGTAATGTATAGCCCCACGAGGAGGCCGATAACAGATGCTAGAATCATACTGCGTTGGAAAATGATGCATGTTGCGATGCAGAGGCCGGCGTAGGTGGCATAACGTGTGAAGAGGACGTAATTTTGACGGCTTTCTTGTGCTGAATCTAAATTTACAAAAATCATTATATTATTTGGTAAAAACCAATAAATAAAATTAAGTATTGAGTTTTTGAAGATTTCTAGTGAATAAAGAAGTATTGTTGTGAGCGAACACCTCATCCGCGTAAAACAAAAGAATTAACAATATAAAACTAGTAGAGAAACAAGAATTAAAATCAAGTTTGCAATTATAAAGTAACATAAATAAAACTAGAATTAATGCGCATGCCCGCGAAGAGCATATTCTGGAGGCACGGGCTCAAATCCTGCTGCGAGTATATTCAATATAATGCATACTCCCATTCAGTCCTAACTGCTTATAAGCCTGGAAGTTGATGCAGTATAATGAAATGGAAGTTGCAGTACGCTCCAAAAATAACAAACAATTAATGCATGTAATTAAGACATTGCATTCTTTTTGAAAAAAACTGAAAATTTCAATTTAAAGAACTAACTTAATAACCAACATAAAGCAATTTAAATTAGTTCCTTTTGTACTTGTTGATCACATCTATATTAATTACATGCATTTCCTATAAGTCAGTTCTAGATGAATTGAAATACTCACATACCTACACACATCTTTTCTCTCAAAATAAATCCACTTGCACACCTAATGCACATATCCGGCCCATCTCCAGTACACCCTGCACATGATCTATCACATTCCAGACATTTAAAAGACCCTTCCGAGTTCACACAAAATTGTAGTGGACTGCATGGTGACTTTGGTGCTGCACATTCATTAATATCCAAGCACCCCTTTTCTTTATCTGATATCCAACCACTTGTACATTTCAAACAACCTTTAAATGACAAACAAAGGTTAATATGCCAATGATAATACTGTATTGTTACCTGTTGCTCCTGCTTTGGTACAACTCCCTTCACAACTTGCATGACATTCTGCACACAATAACTTCTTCTCATCTTTGTATGCCTCAAAATATTTATCAGCACATGTCTCACACTGCAAGCCTGCATATCCTTTATCACAAGCACACTGTCCATTCCCTTTTCTAGTACCAGCTCCCTTACACTTTCCATTATTGCTACAGATATTCTCAGGAAATCCTACACACTGTGAACAATTTTCTCCATAATGATTCTCAGGACAACAGTGTTTCACTAAATTAATACAGAAATACTGATATAAATCAGGATGTGCATCTTGTTTGTGAAACCACCAGTCTTCAATATCACTATCATGATTCTCATTCATGACATAGCATTGTGTCTGACCTTCGAGAACATCAGAACAGACATTTTCTTGAATTTCTACTAGACGTATTTCACTTTTTGAGTAAGAACGAAGTTTTTCTTCTTCCCAAGCAGCATCACCACCTTCAAACTTACCCTTTTCTGTGTTCTTCATGCCCTTAAACATGAAAATATATGCTGTAAACATTAGTTTCAAGGATCTCAAAAGTAAATAAACAAAATTGTATCATCAATTTGAATTAAACAAAAGTGTGTTACCTTTATAAATGAGTCAATATACAATCGACATGCTCGACACGGTGGTAGTTTCGTTTGTTTTAATAAATCCTTTTTGCTTGTTGCTAAATTCGAGGCTGTTGCCAAGCAGGTTAGAAGTTGCAGCACCGCAGGAACGCAAACAAATGAATAAAAGTACAATTGATGCATTGTTTACTTTAATAGTTATTACTTAAGTTGCACTCGTATAACCGGAAGAAAATTACAGTGATAGCAATGTGTATCGTAGGCAAGTTTAAGTTGAGATTACGTGGTTGTCCCTAATTAATTTTCGTTACTTATAAAGAATAACCAATCTCGTGTTATGTTGGTTGCATATAATCGAAGTTCAAACATTAAAAAATTGACAGAAATTCAAAAACAAAAGAATTTAAAATGTAATAAACTAATTATATAAGCTGCTATGTATTGTTTAATGTATTTATCATCAATACTATATTAGCTAATGTTAATTTCAATACATTCCATATGCTAATATATCAATCTAGAAGGGTTAAACATGTAAACACAAAATTTTCGCGCAGCTGATCACAAAGGAAATCGATAACTTCGCCACTGCGCAGTTACTTCATTGCGTGAGGACGACCAGGATACTGGTGAACTTTTATCGGCATCAGAAACTTAATCAAAAGCAACAAGAAGCAGTGCTTTCATCTCCTCCTGTATGTAGCAAACGAGTTGTAATTTACAGCAATTGGGGCAAATTGTGCGGCAAAGCCATCGACAGCATTAATCAACAATAATTAGCAGACAAATTACGATCAAAGAGTATGTACCATGCATTACATCAAATATTATTTCATAAATTGCATGACATGTGATAGAATTGAATAGTTTTAATATCAAATCAAGAGACAAATAGCTACAATAAAGAGAACACATTTGGTTCAGTTTTGTTCCAATAAATAGAACAATATCGATAGGTTTATTGGTGATTTTTTAGATAGATAAAATAAATTGTAAACAAATGAAGTGCACTTTGAGGATGTTATCTGCTGAATTGACAAATGAGACAAATAAGGATCAGCATGTGTTTCACTTGTTGGTGCGTACATCACATATTGGCAAGTAATCGTAGCTTTAATCATCGTTCAAACAGCAATAATAAGTTATAAATAGATGATATTGGGAAGTGGTTATAATTGGTTTCCTTGTTTGTGGAATGGTTGCATGGCAATTGAATGATGTAGTTTGGATGATTGATTACAACAAGAATTGATTCCCCATTATTTTATGCATGTATATCATTAATGGATTGTTTCAAAAATCTTTGCAAATAAATTTGGTACTATACAGTATAAGTCAAAAACTAAAGCATACATCTTATTTCCAATTTCAGTATCGTGTAAAGCGATTCTTACTAATATTAATAGCTCCTACTTGTCATTGAAATAAATCTATTTGCTTATCATTCTCCATTCCCTACCGCAACTCCTTTGACGAAAATAACCACATTTTATGTTAATTCAACATATCCCCACCCAGTCCAAAAAACAAACTGGTTGTAAAAAAATAATCAATTTGAGGCAAAGAGAGAGGAAAACATCTTACGATTCAGACGGAAATCTTACATAATATATGTGAAAATCATCAAAAACGTCAAACTTTTCTTTCCATCTGTCGAACAGTTTTATTACAAAATTGTTTCATGCATTTCAAAAATATTCTATAAACATTTCAAATTCCTAAATAAAGGAATGTACACAATAATTTCGCAACTTCTGAAATGTTCACCTTTGTATATATTTTTAGAACCGCATGCATTGCACTTTTCTATGGAAATAAAAAACCCAAACGTTTTAATCGTTTTCTTCCAACCCACTTCATCTATGCTCAATCAAGTGGTAATCGCTTGATTTAAAACATTTGCAATCCTTGAACAATAATTATTACTAATTATAATTAGTCCACACGCGATTATCATTGGCTCAGTGCGTGTCATTGTGCACTTCGGAATCTAATTTTGTAATGTACTATTGAACATATAATGCGTCGTTGAAGCTAGTTGCAAAATCCTGGCATTTTCGGCCCAAGCGCATTTTCCGATATTTATATACTTGACACATTCCCGCCGCGATGCGCAGTTCCAACCTGATACCGAGATATAAGGTAAACATATGAGTATTACACATTGTACACCGGGAATGTATGCACGTGTTCGATGCGTGTTGCTCACGTGTTGCCCCGGCATAAACGAAGAACACTCAGTTGTACAGGTCGAAGCAAACACGCACGAAAATTAAATCAGCGTAGAGTGTTTAAAAATATATTGACTCACAATGTAATAGTGTGACATTAATTTTAGGAACAGCCAGAAGTGCTTGTTAATAAATTACTAATTAATTGAGATGCGTGATACTATCAAATTTGCATTTTGGTGCGTTTTAATATAATGTGCAAAAAACTAATTAATTACAATACGGAGTATCGTTCAGTGTGGTTATGAAGTGTTTAATATTCATTATGTAGATGAAACTTTACTATAACAAATACTTAATAATAATAATAATAATAATAAATATAACGTTTTTAGCTTGCTGCCTTCTTCAGTATGTTGAATGATGGATAGTGAAAAAAGCAAGATGCCAAAAACGTTCAATTAAATAAATTTTAGTATATCGCTTACTTAATGAAATTATTTATCAACAAAATAATTCGAATACGTTCTGTGCTACACGGTACAAAAAAATTTACAAAAACTTGGTACGACAATTTTCTATATAATTCATTTAAATCAATATAAGAAGTAAAATAAACAATCCTGAACACTGACATAGTGACAACATCATAAAGCAACCAATAATGAATATGCGTTTTGTACTGTACCAACAAGTAAAATCAATTGAATTTAGATTAAGGGATCACAAAAACGAATGTTTTAGAAGATACAATCTAAATTAATACTGATTGAAGACTACTTGCGTGTATCCGTTGGTACTTTTCTACTGATGGTTTTTAATTTTGCAACGACGACAAATAAGCAACGGTTGTAAATGAATTTTCAGATTAAAGCTCAGTAATTTATTTGTATTAAAAACTGAGAAATACCCTTAATATTTAAACTATTTATGAATATACATTGATCTTTGAAAGAGTCAGAAGTGGCTCTATGATTACTTAGTATAATTAGGATGCATGATGCAATAAATTCACTGCTACGTAGTTGAAAAAATTCATAATAAATTCATAACTATAATTATTTATTTTATTCTTGAAAAGGCACTAGATTATTATTTCGAAGCATGTGTACTTATTCCATATTCTGTTTTAATTCTTATAGGCTACGCAATTTTCAAAACCAATTCGTACTTCTATGCAAAATTAAGTCCAGGAAACAATTGCATTAATATCCAATTGAAACAACCAAACCCAATCAATCAAACACCAATCTGGAATTCCTACATAATTGCACTAAACCAACATAAACCGTGTAAGCAAAGTTGAAACGCATAAATCACCAACAAATCTCATTGTTACAACGCTATTTACGCACGCCTTATTTACTTTCCAAACACATTCACGCAATGCAAACGTGATTAATCCATATGGGGCAATTACCAGCAGCAAATGCACCACCAATTGAATTAGAGCACAGCAAGCAGACAGCGAAGCTTCAAGTGGCATAGGACTCACTCCTCGCGCTTATTGCACAGCTCAATATCGTTTTGTTTGTTTGGATTCGCGATGAGTCGTGATCACGGCGGACACGCGTGTTCATGTATTCCAATTTCCATTGCGGCACGATGGCGCGACGTGCGAGTGTAAACAAAGAGAGGTAGCAGCCGGCTGGGAATAAAACCGCTGCCAGAGTCGAGCTTTCCTATAGTACCAAAACGTTTGTCCGCAGGAAGAGGTCTACTAGTGGCTACGACAAAAGAGCTCGCTTTGCTCTGAACTAGTTTGAACCTCGCCAGGAGAGAGAAGAGACCGGCGAAAGTTTCGTGCTTGGGCAAGAGAAGAAGTTCGTTGGGAGTTTAAAGTTCGCATACTACTACACGACTATTCGGACTATTGAGCTTCTAAGAGGACGTGCTGGGAAGAGAAAAGACACAGAGTGTTAGCGAAAGGAAAAAGTTGCTGCTATCGCAATTAGAATTGTGTTAGTCATGTTGCTGCAACCAAACTCTGTACCTAATGGGTAAGTCAATATTTTATATATTTCCTGCAAAGTTTTAGTTGTATCGAAATTTAATTAAAGGAGATAACTTAATAATAAATCACAAGAAAACCAAAAGAGTACCTTAATTACTTTCAAAGAAGTGGCACGCAATTCAACTTTGTCAACTTTTTTTCTTATTCATACCATTCCTCTCTCTTGCAAATTGTTGCCATGCTCGGTAAATTTTGGCACTGGTTGTGCCCTCGCCTACGCTCATTACCACGTGCCTTTGCACATACTTTTCAACTTCGAAACCGCAAAAAACAATATTATGCTTTACGTTCTCCTTGAAGCGTATCTTTGTGCGCGGCCGACAGGCATAAACCGCGTGCTAACCGCATAAAGAAACAATTCACACAAACACAAAGCAGATGATAAATAATGCAAAACTGTGCGAAATCGTTTACGATTGAATTTAAACTTGATCACCTCCGCAAACACGTCTGATTTATGGCCCCCGACTTGTTGATACAAATATTTTCACGCAACGCAATTTAATTTAATTTGCAATTGAATTAGTTGTGCTTCAATTTGCGAAATTACGCGTGTGACTTGGAATTTAGATAATTTGAGAAGTTTGTTACAAATGCAACAATCTACTCTTTTCGGCTAATATTACATTTTTAATGTTACTTGATATAGGTGTGGTACTTTTTAA
The DNA here is from genome assembly GCA_027575565.1 of Diploeciton nevermanni. Classification (NCBI taxonomy): domain Eukaryota; kingdom Metazoa; phylum Arthropoda; class Insecta; order Coleoptera; family Staphylinidae; genus Diploeciton; species Diploeciton nevermanni. Next base: position 2,963,971 of record JAODIE010000004.1, on the reverse strand, counting down.
ATGATCAAATAAATTATATATAGTTACCATTCCAGTACTGGATCCAATCGCTACTGTCGCCAAGTCTCCATTGAATCCCCTGGCGTTGAACAGTCCAACTTCGTTTTCAACTGTCAAGTGCCCGTCCCGGATGTGCCACCACAGGGCGCTAGGATTAAGGTAGTTTGTGCTGGTGCTTGCTACCGCAATAGAAACCGCCTGCCTTCTTCCTCCTCCCACGCCACAATCCCCGAAGACGAACCGAGCCAAACCAACTACGGCATTCGTGACAGCGCCCTCTTCCCAGGATACGAAGTATCTGGTATCATTGATGAACTAGGGTCAGAAGTTACCGCCGGGAGTGGGTTGATAAATGGACATCGTGTTGTCCTGTATCCACATGATGCAATTCCCCACGGATACTCCGAGTATGTGGTCGTGAGTGACCTGCAGTTTATAATTCCAGTTCCGGATAATCTCCCATTGGCTGTGGCTGCTATGCTACCAACTGGGGCACTGCTTGGAATGAACGCTGTGCTTGCTGCTAATGAACATGTACTGAGACTATTGGCAGAGAGATCCGAGAGATGTGTGAAGATCTTGATCGTTGGCACTGGCGGCTTGGCATTGTGGGCTATCCGAATCGCAGGGCATCATTTTAGGAATACCAGCTATTATGATAAGGTCAAGGTTACAGTTGCCTGTATGAGAGATGAAGGCTTCAAAGTGGCCAAGAGTATTCACAAGTATGTAATGACTTCTCAAGTTATCTCTGAATCTTCGACTATTTACATTATTCATTTCAGTGTGAACCTAGTCCAATGGAATGAAGACCTCTACGAGAACCAAATAATTGAACGCACAACAAATGCCTGCGATGGCCTTGTTGACATCGTCATCGATTTCGGAACCACCGCACGCACTCTAAACAGATCTCTACAATGCCTCAACAAGAAGGGAGTTGTGTTGGTCAATGACGAGGTCTCCGAACGACTGCTTCCAAGGTTCTTGCCCATTGCAGAGAAACAAGAGCAGCAAATCATACCAGTGGCTAAAGGGGATGTTTGGCAGCTAAAGGAATTAATTCAGCTTGTTTCCAGCGGAGAAGTGCGTTATTAATAACACAAGTGCAACATATATTATGTACATGCACTAATTCTGTTTTCGGGTTTTAGATTATGCCACCGCCCCATACAGTCTTCCCTGCTGATCAAGCATGTGCAGTAGTGGAAAAATTGAGCAAATCTGAGATTCCCGGACGGGCTATTTTACGATTCCATGACGTGGAGTAAAGTATTAGAATAAGTCACTATTTCTGTATTTGATGATTGCAAATTGATGAATGTGAGTATTGACTGCTAGGTTTCTTGCCAAGAAACATGTGATAATTTATAAATACCGCCATGTTCAAGTGTGCAACTGTAAATAAATTAGTTGTGACTACACTATTTTCTTATTTGTAATCCTAGGATTGTATTGTTAGTTTGTTATTGTGTATTTATGACCTAAATGTGTCTGATATAAACAAGAATTGAATAGCAAAGATGTAAATTTGTTGTTCATTTTAAAATTATCTTAAGGTTTTCTTCAAAAACTAGTTGGATGCAGTACCGCGAAAAACCGCATTACACTCTGGCAAACAAGTCAAGTGTAACAAGAGTTGCCTACAGTCAATAATACAGAAAACAAAAATAAAACCATACATCGACTAAATGCAACTCATTAAACTTCCTTATCTAGCACACCAAATATTTTCCCAGTGATTAAACTGCAACGAATCATAAATCTAAGCCAAGGTTATTTTCAAAATACCATTGAGCAATATTATGCCCTCTTAAGTAGCCATTTATCATAGAAGCACTTGGAAAATTCAAGTTCAACTGCGGTAATCCACGCAAATGCACATTAATTGCAGGTAAATGCAAACTCAAAGCTAATGAACAAACGCAATATATGATTAGCAACAATTTCACTATTGCTGCTGCAAATAGGTTTCAAGGTAGGCGAAAAACAAATGAACTCAATGAATTCAATGAACCGCGGTCATCTTTACGAGCATTATTAGTCACATCAATTGAAGATCTAGGTGTGTCTTCATATTCAAACAAGAGTTAACCGCATTGAACCTGGGAAGTAGTTTAGAAACATGATTTGACTGAATTAGAATTTCAGATGAGTCAGGTGATATTTATTAAGTAATCGACACTTCCTGCGCGTTTGGAGAGGGTAAGTAGATGAAAGTTAAAACAATGAGAGTGGTAGTTGTAGACGTATAGCGATTAAAAATTGGAATTATTGTACTTTGAGATGCTGGAGGTTCTTGGCTATTCTCGTTTAATAGTTTGGAGTAGCGGTATTAAACATTCATGCAATTCGCAGCGCAAGGCACATAAAGCGCTATATTTAATACGAAGCGGGAGGTAATTTAACGCCTTGACTGCGCGAGCGAACAACAAAGTGTCCTTGGGTGGTGTAGTGTGTCCCTTTACTACAATGATGCGTTAGAACGACCTTGTTGGAATTCGGATGCATTTTCAGACTTCACTTCCAATTGTTTCAACTATTAGGACATCGAAATGTAAATGGGTCAGATGTACAAATCGTCAAATGTTCAATTTTCAACCTTAACTTACGATGATTCATCAGACAATTAATTTGATGTGGTTGTAACATGATTGCATAGGAATTGGGCGGAAAATAGAAAATGTTTGTGTAATCCCAGTATGTAAATGACGGTAGAAGAAGCAAGCTCAACCTTTCGGTACATAACATGTCCTAAAGGACATAGAGAGTGCCTGTACTGAATTCCTCTCATCACCCAACCATTTCAACTGCTTCCTAGCTGTATACCCAACCCCACCCCAGCGTGGCGTCCACGTCCTGCGCGCACCGACCCCTCCGCCAGGGCGTGTGCCCTACGAAAGGCGCGCGGGGTGCACCAGGCGTTCAAGGAGAGGGTGTACCATACCGCGCATACTCCACGCGCCCTTCGCCGCGCTATCATACCGCGCGCAACCAACCCAGAGAACTCTCCGGCGAAGAAGCGCGCATTCATCAGTTGGGCAGCGGGCCAGCTCACGTCACCGCGTGCGACACAACGTCACGCACGCCACAATCGAAATTAAAACGTTCCAACGCTCGCAACCAAGCTGCGGGACTACTAACTCGGTTGTGCGCCTAGTGTACAACCGTGGAGCTCACCTTGCAGTCGGCCTACTAGCACGACGACCACACTCTAGCACGCTTGGCCTTTAGTAGTCGCCGGGCCGGAATCGGGGAACGTGCGCGAGGAATTCTATCGGCGCCGAATACAAAAACCCATCGGGTTTGTTCATGTCCACTTTATGCGCCCGCAATTGGCCCAGTGATTGGATAACTATTGGATAAGACCGGCATACACAATTGCATCTCCTTCCAGCATCACAAACCTCAAAAGCATCATACAACATCAAACAATTCCGGTCTGTCCGTCTCAGTCAGCGTGATATTGACACACTCTCTGCAGGGCAGCAACGTGCGCGATAGTGAAACAAGTGAATGTCGTGTGATGGCGAGGAACACGTGTAATTAACGTTGTAATTCTATGGTACTGCGATTCGCGCGCGTTTGCGAATCAACAAGAGTTCAGCGCTAAATCATCATCCTCATCCCGCCGTGGTGCACGGGGCGCTGGAAAATCATGTGGAGATACTTCGCCCTGCAGTGCGCGCTGCTCTGCGCCGCCGTTTACTGCACGGACCTGGCGCCCACCGGTGAGTAGGATGCCACCCTTATTCATGTTTGGGAATATTCCACGCGGAATCGGAATACGCATCCGACAACAAATCCATCAACTGTATACATCCCGAGATAAATTGATGCAACGTTGAAATACACTCCGCTGGATAAGCATCAAACTAAATCTGCCGAAATCAAATATATCCGGTTTTTCCGCCTGTCGTTTTTTGGACAGCTAGGTTATGATGCCAATCAAGCGGTTTCTTGCAATTCTGATTACCTGTAATTCGAGCCATCGGTGAAAGATCGCCAATTATCTTCCGAATCGTAGCACTAAACTGTGTACATTGTAATTTTTCTTGCTTGCAATCACGCGGCGCTCGTCTGTTTGCGCTGTGTGTGCGCGCAGCGGTGCGTACATGTACATCACCTGATTTCGTACGTGCGAATAGACGTGCGCTGCATTGCTGTTTCTTTCTAGCGAACACACCTTTGCACCGGCTGTAAATACAAGTATGTCGGCTGTAGCTTTCATTCTTCGACACTACGTCGTGCTAACCACTGTCTTGCAATGACACCACGTTACCACCGACAGAAAAGTCATTAAGTATACAGACGTAAATGCAAATGTGTGGAAACGTACGCGATGTGGCGAAGGTGTCTGCTGCGTGTCTACCGTGTGATGTAAGCGAACATAATTCATTTTTTCTCGACTGACGCTAAGGATTTATTTATAAAGAGGAAGTCGCATAGAATCATTTTATATGACATTGACCGTATTTGAATTTCCTTCTTAATATCATACATTTATTAGCAATTAGTAAATACATACCTTGAGCTAATGGGGTGAGATAGAAACTAGTTTATAATAGCTCCCTCATGACGTTTCGAAGTCTTCTCCAGTAAGGAAGCATCTCTATAATCCAACAAATCGATGGATCAGTCTCTCTTCAGTCTTCTGGGAATTGATTGCTCAAGTAGTGGTTGCAAAGTTGTGTTGATATGATTTTGAAGCTTGGGATAATGTTGATTGTTTCTATCTTTGATAGCATTCATACCAAGGAGCATTAGTGATCATTCTTAGTACGTTCAAATTGGTTTAATATAGTAATATTTCGTTTTCTAATGAGAACTTTGCTCTGCCTCCAATTAGCAACTGCATTTCTGCAACGTTTAGGTTTATTTGCTTCTCTTTTTTCGTTATTTGAATTCAATTTTTCACGAAAACAACTGAATCGCTAAATATATATATCGCCTATATTCTCGACATTAAATTCATTCATATAGTATTATTTTTTTTATCTTGCTATACATATTGATTTTAATCAAATTCAATCTACGGCTAATTGAACAAATGAATCATTCTCTATTCAACGAATCTTGTCTCGTCATATATGGTAAATGACATACAACTTATGTTTATCAACTTACTCATTGTTATCTGCAGAATGATGCCATTTCAACGATTACGTCACTATCCCACCGTTGAGCACCACCTCAAAAATTAAACTCGTCGGATTCCTCATCCTCATCGAAGCGCTCCACAGCCCCACAGTATTCGATTCGGTTGTTTCGATTGTTAAACTTTTCCACTTGTTGTGACTTGTTGGCTCGTTTCCGGCTCCTGACAATCAAAGTGCGGGCGGTGGCGCTGCTGCCGCTTTTAATATTTACCGATTTAACTTCCCGGTTCGGCAAATTTTACACCGAGTTTTCCAGCGGCAACATGGAAAATTTTAGTTCGCTACTTCGCCTCACGCCCGCCCACTACTTTTGTGGGTAGACAACTTTACAGCTGCAAACTAATTCGCGAAATTGCGCCGCCCTTTGGCTGCGAAAATGGCTTCATGTAATTTGTAAGTGAACTTAACTTGGTAATATTCTAAAAGAATTTAAAGTAAATTTTGCTAAAAGCTTCTTATACAAAAATTGGTAGCGAAATTAGTGTAATGTGGAAGGTTTTAAGTTTTTGCAGTAGTGAATTTTTGAGAATTGGTGCTCAATTAGTACCCTCTTTGAAATTATGTTTTAATAGTTATTTATTGCCATGTAATAGAAGGTGCTGCGAAAGCAGTAGCCAGGAATAGACATGACAAAATTGTTGTTTAAATTGAAACATGAATTTGCCTGTTAAATTAAACTGTATATGACACAACTTTCTTCATTACTGCATTTGGGCAAAAATCATTAAATTATGCTAGAGTGAATTAAGTGTCTTGCACGCACGACTGAATTACTAAATGCGAGTTTGCCTCTACCAGCTGTTCTAACTACTGTAACTTGTACAAACAACTAGAATCATTTTTATTTCTAATCAAACTCGCAATTTAGTCGTCAAGTCGAGGAATTGTCTCGTCTCGGAACTCATCGGGGCTCTTCGAGAAGCTGGATCACACTTATAAGTCATAAACTCACACTTCTTATTAATCTCGTCTGAACATAATTGTAAAAATCAACGAATAGAGAAGTTACTAAACAGATGAAAAGTTTGCGTCAATACTATTGTGTAATCTCAGAAGGTACGATTTTAACATGGTCATATAAAAAAATTGGTAGATAAAATATAAACAGTAAACTCTTGTTTTTTTGTAGATGTCGCTGTCTTATTTTTTATTTGCGTTTCCTAAACGTCACCTTCATGAAATTTAATATAACCTAGGAAGCGCCTTAATGTAGCACAAGTACAAGAAGCGTATCTCCTCGTTGGTTATCAGCTGAATGCAACCACCACCTGGCAGTCATTCTCGAAGAGAATTTCTCGGATTCACGACATAAAGATGGCAGATATCCACGAATTAAATTTCTTCCGTCCAACAGGAAAATTAAGATTCGCATTGAGATATAAATCCCCATCTCGTTTAATTCAACCCAATTTCCAACTAGAAAAGAATCCTCTGCTTCATCTTGGATATTACTCTTTCCGCAATGTACGACAAATCAGGCGAGGATCTAAACAACGATTGAGATGTCGTCTGTTTGATTACGCATTTCCGTCTTCACGTCACCTCTATTTGCATGATTATCAGTAGCATTTTAGCGCATATTCTTCATTTGTGGTAGGTAAATTCACATTTCCGCCGCTTCCGCCACAATAACGTACTGCGAGTCTTTGAGGTGTAGATCATGATAATCTGTCATCATCTATTCATTTTAAATGGAATTTTTCACATTTTGCAGCGTGGAAAACGCGGACGAGGAGGAAACGATGGAGAGAAGCGCAGTGTACTTCCAATCGATTTTTCCTCCCGCAAAGCCGTATAAAAAATGAGGATATAAATATTTTGCTCGTTGGCGTTGGAGCATAGCCGTCGAGCGATATCTAACATTTGAATATTATGTTAATCCGTAGTGGGGCGCGTCAGTGCAGGATCCATCGGAAAAAAAAAATTGATATTTACTCTGGTTATCATCGATGCGGCGGGTATATTTCTAGTATCCTCTATGCACATGCTTGTCGCAATTTGTCAATGTTATCGCTGGAACTATTTGGATATTTGAGAATTTCACGTTCTACCTATGTACAGCAACGCCACCAATACTGGCTAATTCGTTATATCACTGGATGTACAACAGGAAATTCAATTAAAACTTTCTTACCATCCTTCTGATGAGTGTACATAAGCACACACATCTTGCACCTGGGCACGGTTGCTTCTGTTATGATTATGTGTTCCTAATTTGAGCGACAAACATAAATTGTGTTTTTTGCCTCAATTACGTCAGACATCAACGAATGTAATATAGATAGAACAGTATTTGTTTAGTTAATCAAGTGTTTGTTATTTGCAGTTGGGCATGTAATGCATAATTATCAATATGAGTTTAATAAATAATTTCTAACCGGAATCTAACTCGCAATTTAGTCGTCAAGTCGAGGTTTCGCTCGTGCAGGAGTTCAGCGGAGCACTTCGGCAGGCTCAGTCACGACAGCGGGCGGTGAACTTCGTTCAGCCGAGTTAGAGGGTAGCAGAATTTGGAATAAGGTAGACTTTGAATTTAAATTCTCTGAAAATTGCCAACTTCATAATTAGTTATGATTGCTAGTCACAAGAGGTCTCTACCTCATACCAAATAGTTGGCTAAGAAACGACGAGACTGGCCCGGAAAACAAAGATCAAAACTGCTGGTAAACGGCAGCACGTACACAAAACAACAAGCTAGCATCACGCTCTAAATGTGTAATGAACAATGTCGGTGAGACCGCAACCGAGCCTGCATTCCCTAATGAGGAGTTATCCTTAAAGTAAATCTAAGTAGATATGCACGAGCACGTGGACAGGTTGAAGTCTATGAAGATATTAAATTATTTACAATAAAATTTAATTTCATGAAATTGATAGTAAACAGAAGTATGATACATGCGCGAACTGCGTAAATTTGCAAAACGCAATTAATATTTCATCCAATGCGCCGAATTTAATTGAATTTCGGGTTAGTTACAAACGTTACAAATGACAAGTGAACATGTTAGACAAAACACAAACCACTCTGCATATTACTCCATTGCTGAACGCAAGCACCACAGTTCTACGGTCAGCGTCGAGTGTTTTAATTAATCTGATTTTTAGCGTGGGGAAAATGGTGTGCATTTTTCCCGCTGCACTCGATAAGAGCAAAGTGTTTCATAAACATTAAAAAACTGTCAATAGAACAGCGCGCGCAATTTACCGGGAGCTTATTAATAACCATTGTTTTTGAATAAAATTGATGCGCAAATGTTTACCTGCAATGTACATTGGATATTTCTACGAGATAAAATCCAATTCACGTGACTTTGTTCTTTTTCCGGACTTTTCCATTAATAAATTTAAATGAACTTGTTGCCAGCTGGCAACGGCGTGTATACTCGGTTGCCTAGCGTCGGCCTTATCTATCCGGGAGCAGATTTCAATTTGCATTTTGCATCTTAATTGCGCATAAAACTTAATTAAAAACTTGGCACAACAACAATGATTAAGTGCCATCGTCTGCTGGCGTAATGTCCGGAATAACGTCAGCGAGCGCAAATTGAGTGCACCTTGCTCTGGATAACAAGAAAACTCAATTTACGTCACACCTGACAAATAACCATTGCTTAAACGATCTAAAAATGCATAAATTACAAGTGTGAGAAGTCAAAAATCATAGCAAAAACATGAATTTCTATCGCTATTGGTAACACGTTAATAGTTTTTAATAAATGAGCTCCTAACACTTTTCTTTATCAACTATTTAAAAATGCCAAGTTATGCAAATCTATTTTTGAACACAATGGGAATTTGTTCGTAATTCGTTTTCATTGCTTGAATGATCAGACGTGAAGGAGATGAGAATTACGAATTGAAGCATGAAGCATACGACTGATGCCACTGAAAATTGTGCGTAATTTCGACCAGCGATCAATTTACATCACATCACCACGCCAAACGAGCGCATTTCACATGCATCTAGCATTCTGCTGCTAGCGATGGGGAATTTTATTATCGGAGGCAGTCGGCGGTACTTAATTGATTGATATCGAATTGCATCGTTGATTCGCTGAATCGGTGATTCGATCGAACGGTGAATTGGGCCGGTATAAACTTATTATGTGCCAGTGAATGACACGTGATGTTACTTTTAAGGTATTTACTAATGGCTCTAATTAATGATTTCAATCAATAGGAGGATATTAACCATTTATTCTTGTCCAGAGATTGTTTGCATGTTTACTGAGTGAACGTTTAAAGCACTTGTTTGGGGTTGTTATGATGTGGCGAGAAGTGCACTAGACGAATTATGCCGTATTCGGACGAGATTAGCATGAAGTGTGCGTTCACCGCCTAAAGGCGTGAGGCGACTAAATTGTGAGTTAGATTCGAAATAGAAATGATTCTAGTTGTTTGTGCAAGTTGCAATAGTTGGAACGGCTGCTAGGGCCCAACTCACATTTGGTAATTTAGTCGTGCGAACATGGAATAACTGGAATAAAAAGTGTTTTGGGTCTTTGCTGTATTCAGATTAACCTAGCCGTTCTCGCTCAAACTTGGCGACTATAAGTTAGGTGATGTTTTTATACCTCAATAAACAGTGATTAACGGACTATGAGAATGTAATTATTATTTTTCTAATTTGTCACACTGGATAAAGTTATTTAATTCCGGAGGTTATATTTGCTAGCAAACCAGGGATGAAAAACTACAGTGTTTACAGAATGCATAATGTTGTCTCTACGAAAAATGAGCGCCGAGTGATCGCTCGACCGTATGAATGAAGTTTTTATAGCATGGCGCGTAGTGGGGGTACTGCTGCAGGCACTGACTCTTGTTGAATCTACGTTTGGCTGGACTCTACGCTGAAAGCTCCCTTCTCGGTTAATTTACAATTTGGATAAATATAATCCATTGACATATTTACATTTTCTTTGTTTACACATAATTCATTAGCTTTAATTATCACTACTCATTTTAATATCCCAATTCCTGTTTAATAATCCTAATCTTTATGTCTCTCACTTGAAGATGGTTTAATGAAATAGAAGCTCAAATTGCCATTTAAAGAACAATAAATCCGTCGTCGTCGTTTTGTGCCATGACTTTATCCCAATTCCCGTCTCGCACGTCTCCCCAGCTGAACCGCAACTAATCCCACGTCTCGAATACAAAATACAATACATAATACAATAATAACCAAGTCCGTGCTTCGGTGGCACTCGATTCAATTACGCCAACGCTCACAGGAGTGCCTGCTCCATTGAGCTTTGCGTGCTTTCGAAACCCAAATCCGAAGTGAACATATTTATTCAGCATCGTATTCCTACGTCACGATTTATTTGTGCCAATGGATTATGACTCATTACAGACTTACATCGAAACCCCACTTGCTACTCTTTATTTCGGAAAAAAAAACCGCAAAAAGCACGTTAGTCGTTGAGAGTCGGGACGAGAAATTTGCCCGTGGCTAGAGATTGCTTTGGGTGACGACAAATGTTGACTTTTCGCCACGGGTGCTGAGAATATGCGGGGCGATGATAAAATCTTTGCGATGAAAACTGTGAATCCCAATATAAATTTTACGCAACGAACTTCCCGACCGCGATGACTTGCGATAAAGGGATGACAACTTTGATCGAACATGGGTGACGAAGTTTGGCGCAGCGCGCTTGGAATATGAGATGGTTTTTTATGAGGGAGTGCGGGAAAGTCGTTGTTTGGGAGGTTTTACTATGCATGAAGACTAGAAGAGTTAGTTTCTGCGTAAATTTCATTTTTATGCGGATTGTGAAGTACTTGGTCAAACAAAGTTGTGCTTATCAAGAGAGACTTTCATGTGATTCAATAATATTCGGCTAGATTATTAAAATGTTGTTTGGATAAGTTTGTCGAGAGAAATTCGTATTGAAACTAGTATTCCTATTTTTGTTTTGAAGTCATACTAGATCTTTATTTAATATTTTACAAAGTAGTAGTTTCAATGCGTCGAGTTCTATGTTTAGTAATATTTATCTATAGCAGTAATCAGTAGTTGGAAGCAGGATTCTGGTATTAATTCAACGAGTGATGAGACTGTACGATTGCGTCTTTACAGTGAGCTGTGGTAGGGATGTCAGACGCACAAGTACGTATTTAGTTTTGGCAGAAAAAAATTTCTGACTGTAACATAAATTTAATATCCAATTTAAGAACAAGATACATTTCCTGACATTTCTCATCCATTTTTACTTATATTACTTCCCAAATGTTATTAACTTATATTCTACTTCCTTTTGCTATCAACATGAAACAGGATCCGAAGTCAATAAAGTTATGCACTTCCTTGATATTATCATCCGAAGTTATAAGTACGCTTATGTTTGCTTCAGTCAGCGCAAAGTGATATCAAATCAGAGATTAGCCGATGAAGCGTGCAGCAAACGCCTGTAAATTTTTACGATCGCCGGCGACATTTCAATTACATATCGGCTCATTACCGCTCTGCTGCAACAGACACTATGATTACGCTATCATTATATCATTGCGCACTCAGTGTTGCCTTTCTTTCGGCTTCGCTCTTCATTTGTCGCTTCATATGTCGCAGCCGACATTAAATCATATCACTGGAATACGTTTCGAATGATTTCTTTATCTGAAATATATCTATTGCAATATCTCTTGTTTCATATAGATTTTCTCGACTTTTCTATTTTATATTTCCTAGTGTGGAGAAATATGATTGGAAAATTGGAAATTCGGTTGTGTGTAAATCAAATCAGTTTTTTTTTTTTTGGAGGATTCAACAATATTTAACTAGAAGTGTTCGGAACGTTGTTGACTTGTTGAGAAGTGAGCCGATTACAGCCTATAGGTTGGCTTTTATCGTATTGGCTGTGGCGGGGATGACGCCACATACACAGAGTTAATCGCACACTTGCCTCATACTACGTGTCGCTGAAGAACGTTCGTCCACTTTGCATTGGAATTTTCGAGCGTTAGGAAACATTACAGGACAAAGGATTCAGTGTTGTATTGGCATTTTTCGAAAATGTGTTTGGTTCGTTCTGGAAATCATATGATTTCTCTGGCAAACATTATCTAGTTTGGTCGCAAATTCAACTGGAGCATATTTATTAAATGGATTAAAATACATGAATATGTCCGTATTTTCCATGTCGTAAAATGCAGCGAATGCAGCTGAAACATTCTCTGCATTCGGATACACAGCGCCATTTACGAATTTCCCCAGCCGCACATGTTTTCAATGGCATGTCGCTGGAATGCTCGCGATATGCGCGCTTGAAAATCGATAAATTCATTTCGTTTTTTCATCGGATTTGGCACATTGGTACTCCATTTGTTATCACACTTGTCCAATGCTCAATTATAACTTCTCAACACTTTTCTCAAACAACGACTTCAAGATATTTCAATTTGCTACATTCATCAATCAATTAACACGTATCAATCTACGAGCAGAAATCAATTGACGAAGGTAAAAAATATTCAATAAGAAGAATCCCCTTTTGGGTATTTCCATCGTGATCGCGTTCATCAGCATCAACGCCTCAGAAAATGAGAACACTGCGCACGCGAATGCGAAAAAGATGCATGAATTGCATGAATAGTGAGCACATGATTGATGACTTCAATCGAGTATAAACGCGAGTATAAAATGGTTAAGATGTTGTTGGGACCGGTTGTTGGACCGTTGGGAAGAATTGGATATTTAATGATGGGCGGGTTTTAGGTTAGGATTTTAATGTGGCGAATGCTTGCAATTAATTGAGAGGTGAGTTATTGCCAGTTGTTAGAGCTTTACAATTGAGTTGTTTAGTTTAAAATTGAATCGATGTGGCTTTATTGTGAAGCAAAATGGTGGGTATTTAATTAAAGGAGTTTGTAACGTGCATACGGTAAATTTACTTATTTTAGGTATTTAATGGAATAATTTAATTATTCTAGTTTCGCTAGTTTGTTCTGCCGTATCAAATTCTGGGTTAGTGAGAGAGAGTTAATTCAATGCGAGATTAGAGTGAAGTGCGCGCAGCGAAAAGTATGATGAGATTTTTATAGTGTGGAGTATGGTGGGGATGACGCGCTAATATGAATTGTCTTGCGCACGCTCTCCCTTCCTCTAAACTCTGTTGCGAATGCACGTCGTTGAAATAAATTATTTAACTTCATCTGCATCGGGAATGTAAATATTTTAGTACAATTTACTTTGGATTATTGAAATACTTATTTACGTCTACCATTCTCTTGCTTTCTGTTTTCTAAGTGGCAAAAAACAACCGTATTCAAAGAAAATATCAACCTGTAACTTTGTTCTCAAAGCATTGCTTGATCGATTCTTCATATTTAGTTGCCTATGCCTTGTACAGTTTGAGCTCTACTTGACTCCGACATTTAACGATGCAAAATACGCAGAAAATCGAGATGAATTGGGATGTGAAGAATGTTTGAATTCGTCTTTGAATGGAAATATTTATTCACTTTAGTGCCAAGTCTACTGCGTTTTATGGCGTCGCAGGGCACCAACTGTGTCGCCGTTGCTCGTCAGCGATGTCAATTATATTTTTTTATTTTCTCTTCTGCCAAAGCACGGCGCCCACGTGTACGAAACCGCTCGACACCACGTCAATAAACAGACACATCGTCAATTTCTCTACAACCACGTTGGATGCTGCGTCGCTGGGAATAAGATTGGGTTTTTGTATTCTGCTTCAATGTAGACTATCCGTCTATTTCCAACAAGCGGACGAGACAAAAACGGCGGCGCAAATTGACGCAGAATATGTTACAGTTGCAACTGTGTGGCGGGTCGAATTTAATAAAAACACAACTCACGTTGTTACATTATGAGTTATGTGTTATGCATAAAAGAATGAGGCGTCCGGAGAATACTGCTTTTACTGCCTGAAGACGTCTGTGGCCAGCGTTCGCGAAAGAAACGGAACGCAAAATGATGGAAACGCGCACCGCTGGCGAATATTGAATTACATGCACGTGCACACATTATTATATCGGAAGTTGAGGATGCGCACAAAAACGACTAAAGCAGAGAGGAAACGCAGTGCTCCACAAAGGACCAGGAAGCGCAGATAACATCAAACAACTCTCCATGAGCTTTGAGTGGGCGCTTCGCTTGAGAAATTATTTATGTCTTGTGTGCTGCGAAGATTTCGGAAAAAAATTCCAACGAATTGTTTCGAAATTATATGAGTGTTATCACAATATTCACAATATCACAAAGTTTATTACCCCAATTATCATTAACGCTGCTAGGGATTAGAGACTGTTGAAATTGATCTTCAATGAGTTAAATCTTGAACTTTACGACAGGATAATAAAATTTGATTAAAAAATTATCGGATCTATTATTCTAATACTTTGCCCAATGTAGGCAATCCTCATTTCACCAAAACCAATAAAATATTCCACACAAACGTGATCAGTAAATCCTATCGAATTGTTTCGAATTATATCCGTATTTTCACAAAAACCAAGGGCAGGAAATAAGCACCTTGTTGATGATACTGCTGTTTCCACTGTTTTCTGCTGTTTCCAGGAAGGAATTGTAATTTGCTCGGCGGCAAATCGTTGCAAGTGACTTACGAAGCAATATGCTGCGCGCCCAACTGTAAATAGGTCGCCGAAGAGCGGATTAAGCGCGAAAATAAAACAAAGCAGCGTCGAGCGCGAAAAATCTAGCGGCGTGAAGCGGCATTAAAATGAAAATAACTTGCCTGGAGGCGGTCGATACGGGATGTATCGCATCGTATGTGGCGCATCGTAAATCATAGACGAAAATGCTTACTGGGCACGCAAAGCGCGTGCATCACACGTGTTGGGCAAACTTAAAAGTTGAAAATTTAATAACCTCTTCTTCTCTAGATGCTCCGCACGATTAATCATCGAGGATTCACGGGTACCATCTTGCCTTGCGTCTAATCCCGAAGATCTTTGAGCTAGTCATCATGTTTCATTTGCAAGCACAGATTATATGAATTTTCTAACGTACAATGTAGGCAATCTATATTACACTGATTAGCAATAAAACGCCGTCGTAAATTTAACTTTTACGGATAAAAAACAGCTTGATATGATATTTATTGCGAATCGATATTGATGCACTTAATTTCCAAACCAACGTCTGAAAATTATATCTTGCCTATATATATATATATATATATATATATATATATATATATTATGTGATAGCGAATTTTCTAAAATCGATCATATACTCGACACGATTTTCTTCCATAATAAAATTAATATGATTTAATCGACTAGGACTAATTAAGAAATCTACCAGAATTTCATCCAAATAATTTCATTCGAAAGGAACAAGCAACATAGGCAACTTCGTTTGATTTTCCATCAGAAGTTGAGAAGAACAGAACTTTTTAGTTGATCGTTTTATTGATAGACAAATTTAAATAGTTGCATTTAATCGAATTTCAAAGAAACGAACATAGTGTAATAAACCTCACCTTCTGGGAGATGTCCCATTGTTAATCTGTTGATCGAAATTAAACCGCTGAATTGGCCCATTGAGAATTGAATAACGCATCTTGCAAAAACACCTTCTACTTTCCGATTGATTGTAAACATTTGATGATGAATTTTTGAAACGCGAACAAGCCCAGGACAAATTGGCTCCTAATTCTATCTCTTTCTTTCGGGACTCTATGAAGTTGGCAATCAATCGCCATTCCTCTCCGGTAACTCGCCAGCAAGCTTTTTTACTTATCTCAGCATAAAATACAAGCGGTGGATTTCTCATTTCTTCGTTTCGCCCGACTCGGGCTAAAACAAATAAATATTTGAAACGACCGAAGCAGGTCTTCAATCATCCGCCCGTCTGCTTGTCCTTTCGTCGAAGAAGCACTAAGAAGATAAAGTCTTTGGCGAACAACAAAAAAAGTACCACGCGCATCTCCAGGTACACGAAAATAAAGTAGAAAATACGAAAAACTAGGTGGACGCGAAACAAGCTGGAAAAACGTAGACATATTTCAGTCAGAGGGCGCTACTAGTTAAAGGTCGTTTAATGGCGGGAGATCTTCAACGCTCTTCAACTTCGTCCACAGACCATTAGAAGACATTAAACCGTGTGCAAGGCACATAAAAGTTGGAAAATGCGTTAGAAACTAGAGTAAAAGTACTTGTATTGTGCGAAAAATCTATTTTTATGCAGCCGACTTAACTTTATTACAAAAAGTGCTTTTACATTGAATGGTTTATTTTATGACTTAATCGATGCTTAACTCAATGAGAGTCTTAGAGAGTTTTCGCTTTTAGAAAGAAAAAAAACTTGTTTAGATTGTTCAATGTCTAGATGGCTAACGATCAATTGGCGTGAAATGTTTTAAAGTATCAAAGTAAAAAACGCTCACAATTTCTTTGAAAAACATTGGATTATTCTATCGGAAAATAAATAAACGCTTCAGCGATACAAGCAAGTGTTCTTCGTGAGAGTCTTTGCTTTTCATCCACGTTTAGGAAACTCCTTCTGTTCTCTCCGCGGTCGACTGGTAACACAGTGAAAGGAATCTACGAATACAAAACACCGCGAAGAAAGGACGCTCAGAAGGAAGGTTTTTTCCCACACGCCACGACGCCAGTTAAAAGCCAAAGTTGGGAATAAAGCCACGCAAAAAAGATCAACGAAGAGGGGAAACAAGACCGCGCCGGCAAATGGAAAACTTTCCACGCGCCGCTCGGAGGCAGAAATTTCAAAAAGATTTCGCATCGAGATATTAAATAACGCGACCTGGAATGGAATAGCGTGTTGCCCTGGACGCCCGAGATACGAATAGTCGAGGCATGGGGAATAGTAAAAAACGGGAAAATCGCAAGACGGTTCAAATTTATTATCGAAACTAAAAGGAACTTAAAATCGCAGAGCGGACGAGCGTGATGTTTTATGGAGGAGTGGAGGGCATGTGCGCCAATAAGAAGAAGTCTCGTTTGCAAGTCGCGCAGAGAGGAAATCAGGACGAAATGTTTGCAAATGAGATTTTTATTGCACCAGAGAGTAATATAACATCAACTTGGTGGTGTAGCAAGCTCTACATATTGATGGTTTGAGTCGATTTACGAGAGGAACGTCAATTCTCCAATGAATTAGAATCTAAGGACGGGCTCACTGCTGCGAAAGTAAAATATAATTTAGTTAGAAAACAAAATTACGTTTATTGCTTACGGAAAGCGGATGTTTACTCAAAGGATGCGGAGAGTACACTGAGCGTCGCTGAGTCTGCGCGCTGCTTTTTAAGCGTAAAGAGTGGTGGGAGGTGGTGGCGTCAACTTTCTTCAATCGCGTGCAACACTGTTCGTTCATAGCGAACTACGCGTATCTAGACAAACACTGCTACTATTCAAACATGTTCTCCCGACTACATTTTACTAGTCTAATTAATTGAGGACTATATTAACAAATAATTTCAACATTGATTAGGTTTATATAACTTCAAGTACTATTTTCCAATCAGGCAAAATGATTAGTTTCTTGTCGTTAAACAAACTATTAATTATCGCACATGCAAACTCCAAACTTCAACAACGTATGTTCCTTCTAATTAAATGGTACATCGCCTATCATCGCCTATCGTGGCTAATTGTATGTAATACTACGCAATAGTAAGTAATTGTACATAATTGTATCGATTGATGATTGAATGTCGTCTGACGGTCAAATTACTTCAATGCACTCGACTTCACATCATTCAGCCGATAATTCACTCTCACGGGCGCCTTTGCCTGCCAATATTGCCGCCGGCGACGCCGCAACCGCAGTATGCCGTCGCAACAAGCGATCGATTATTTATGCAAACTATCCGCCTGTCAGCGTTATGAATAATCATTTGTTATTATTCATTGAGAGCCATATTATATAGAGCCATATATGCAATTATCGCGCTTGCGGCTTGCGGTGGCGGCTACTGCTTGTATCAATGGGGTATAAGTAATGGCGAATTGTTCGTGCCGTGCATAATTTACTAATTTCTCTGCGTATTGTCCGAATAAAGTGCATAAAGGAAAATAGGAAAAATTACCTGGCTTTGGGTTTGTAGGGATGGCTTCATAGGCTAAAGGCAATCTGGAACAAATTAGAATTATACTCTTTAATTTAATACTGGTTCAAACAAAAAAGGTGGGAAGTTATTTAATGTATGTTTCCTATAATAGGAAATTGTTGTTTATTTCGGTTACTTGTTTGGTGTTATTATTTGTGTTGGGAATGAGTTTTCAGTGCAGGAAAGAAAAGGGTTTTTAATTAGCAGCTATAACATGGAATTTAAAAGTTTTTAATATATTTTAATAAAAACATGCATATATAGCTTAGTTTACTTGAAATTATTTCCAGTGTAATTCAGTTGTAACAAAATTTTAATCAAACAGATGTAGGTAATGTAAATAAAAATTATTATTTTCGTAAACCCTACTCAAACCAAACTCGTTTGTTTGTTTACGCGCACAATTAATTATACGTTTATTGAATTAACAATAACAACCTAGCATGTTTTAGTATTTTGTGAATGATTTGTTTTTATAATTAACACATAAATATGAAAACAAAACATTTACTGGGTTTACATACTTTGATATAGGCAACTTGTGATATTCATTTTAAAGAAAACAAAACATGTTCCAGCTTAAAATTAACTACGTACATAGCAAAAAAAAACAGAAAATATAATCTAATAAGATGAAATAAATTTGTTTCGATTATTAAATATATGTAAATAAATAAATAAATGAAAATGGCGCGACCAACAAACATACCATACGGAGATATACAATATATATATAGTAAATATTATGTTTTCAATGCCTATAATTGTAAAAAGCAATTATCAAAGCGATACATTATTATTTTTTGTTTATTATTTGATAATAGCGAGTAGTTTTTGATTGCTTTTGTTTTTAAATAAATGAGATTATGGACCCGGACTATATGCAACACGCGATGCACTAAACGAAACACTGACGAAAATAAAACAAATATCTTGGCTGAAAGCAGCTAGAAATAGTGTTATCCCGTCAAACATTGTTCTACCTTTTAGTAAATATTGGTGGTTTGTTGTAATATTATATTCTAACAACACTGCTAATGGATTTTTAATGCACGGCAAGTTACGCCGTGAAATGAAATTCTCCCACGCACACATTATCCTTATAACCTACAGCATCCTGCAACTCCGGTGTATCGAATCTGTCTATTCATGGCTTTGAGCATATGTAGGCAATACGCAAGGCTTTAATGTTTAATAAATGTTTACCAAAATTGTGTACGTTCTACGAGCGGCTTCATCAACGCGCTGGCCTACCTCCGAGGTAAGGGTGAACATGCATCTCTTCCTTTCATCATATACCACTATCTAAATACACCTACAATTACATTATGCATAGGGATGAGCTGCGAGGGTTCTGAGGGTGGAAATACGGCGGCGGAAGCCGATATCCGAGCGCACGCATCGGAAACTATTACAACGCCAACGCGAACAACGAGATAGTGTTGAGGCGGAGGCGGTTGATGCAGGCAGCGGCGCATCGGGTGCGGGTTTAATTCCTAGCGTAAATGCAAAGCGGGTGGTTTAAAGCCGCATCTTTGTGCTGAAGAGATCATGCTCCAGAATGCGCTAGGACCAGCAATCAGTCGAGAACAATAAATATGATTATATTATTCATGAAGAGGTACTGAGGTGCAATTGGAGATTTTGGAAATTATTGAATATTATTACTTCAAATGGATGGAAAAAAAGTTTGTTATTCTAGATTTTAGATAGAACTAAATATATCCGACCTTATGTACGAAAATAAAGTTAGTTCAGTAACAACTTTCACTATAGGCAACCAGAAATACATTATAATTATACTTTTAATATTTAGAAATAAATATTTATTTATTATATATAATTTAATATTATATATCACGCAATATATAAACAGAAAATAAAATGGGCCTGGTCGGGTTTAGGTTTTTTTTTTTGAGAATATGAAAACCTTGGACTCATGCGGATTTGGGGCCGTGGGTCAATCGCAAACCTGCTTGGTAAACCGCTTGGTTAAGGTTGACGAGGATTATTATTATAGCTCGGGGATAAGTGTTGGTGGTAATGGGTTATTTAAATTTTCGAAAATAGTCAGTTTAAAGTTTTTTTTTTAAGATCCTCTCCCCAAATTTATTGAAAAGTAATCTAATCATAGAAAAATATTACCGAGCGCAAAATATTTTTTTAAGGACTTTATCCGTCTGCCTGAAGGATATTTAAAGTCAATGTTTACCTCTTCAACTGGACAGAAGCCGGAAGGAAGGTAGAAAGGCAGCAAGCAGCCTCGCTCAGCATCAAAACTATGAATGCAAACATAATCAAGTCGAAAGGATGCGCTGTACATACTCCTTTGCTCACATCACTCCCTTAATCCGCCTTTCAAATCATCTGGCATTACGACCATTGACGATTTATGCAAATTCAGTGGCATCCACATTGGTTGTATGTGTATGAATTGCTCTTCATCTTAGTAATAATCCAACTAACCATTCTCATATACGCATGTTGCATCTTTTCACGTTCATTCCACATGGATACGTGGATATCCAGCACAATTTGCTCATTTATTTGCCTTGCAAATAAATTGCAAATTTATTGCCGCACGCGGTGGCAATTAATTTAAATTAAATGGAACACGGCGAGACACAAAGTGGACATTTACTTCCTTCCGCCCAAATAGCAAAGGTGGGGCCGATGGCTGTTGGTGGCGGCACGGAATGTCTTTCGCGTGCAATTTGTCTTCTGTAATGGAAGACAGTCAATGCGGCATTGGAGAAGGTAACCTAAAATTGCAATAAAACGAGATTTCTTATTCACGCTGTAGTAAATATAATACTGCAAGCATTGCAATATTGCAACAAAGTGGAAAATAAAAAGTTCTGTCAAGCTTTCATCTAATTATGCACATTCTATCGAGGCAATTGCCTGTGGTGGTGCGCAAAAAGGGCTGCAGTTTAATTTCGCTCTCTTATTTTCATGCGACATCCGTATGCTGAGCAGGGGGCGAGTGGCATTAGAATAAAATTTCTGCCTTTCTGGCGTCTTTCACTAAGCTTTGCCACGTTCTTATGCGTCTTTCATATTTTCATACTTTGCTTTCATCCTCGACCGCCTCTTCAGAGCACCTCATTTCCCACGCAACATTCAGCAGCTCGAAATTGAAATGCATGAAATGCGTAAAATATGCAAGTATAGATATTTTCATTCTGTATCCTCATCTCATTTTACCGCAGTCATCTAGATTTCAGGATACAAGTTTATTAGTTTTCCATTGCATTGGATTCCATCGGATGTCCACTGTTGCGTTAATTGTAAAGTTTGATTGATTGCGCGAAGTAATTACATTTTTGCGCTGCCGCGCGAAGAGACGAGCCGAGAGCGGCGGATGTGCATGCGTTAATATGTCAAGTCGCCACCACCTCGCCGCCCTATGGCCAGTTGTTTGTATTGTTTCAGTCGCATTCGGGTGCGTTTTCCAATTTATGGAAGTTTATTACTGTTTATGACGAAATTGCGAACGACCGCCACAGTTCATTTATCTTATCCGGGTGTAATTCATTCAGTTATGTGGGGCTCTAATAAAACTTATTAATTTCGGCGTATTCTCGGATAATTTACAGCGGATGCACATAGTTTAATTTGGGTTGTTCAATGAGGAGGAATTTATTTTTGGGTGAATATGTCGAATTTATTGATAAATGTGTATACATTACCTACAATTTTAAACGAAATTATTAAATTGCTATTGTAATATGCATTTATTTTGTTATTAAATATGCATAGTTTTAATGAGTAATTTTGATTGAATGATTTATTAATTTTATTTAAATGGAAACAGTTGGAAATTTTATATTACCTAAAAGGCTTTAAAACCTCAAATTGAAGTTGATATATAAATCAACTGAATGTGAAATAAACTTTCGCAATATTTTGATAGCATTGAAAAATATTCTGTTTTGTTTATTCAACTTTTGCAGACAGAAAAAGTTTGAGTAATATACTATGCAAAATATGAAGTCATAACAGACTTGATTAACACTTTCTTCTTTCTTTTTCTGTTATTGTTGTTTGTAACAGATTTTTAGCAATATTTAAAAAGTAGATTTACTGCTGTTCATTATTAAAGAATAACACGTAAATATTGATTGCTTTAATGGATATTACCATTTTATGAAATTCACCACTAATTACAACAATTGAACCTAAAAATTATGCTTCGAATATGAAACTGCACATTGAATGTTCAATTATATCCGTTATAAGTTTTTAATTTTGTTGCTCCCATTTATTATAGATAGTAGTAAATCCTCAATCCAAATAATATCAATACAGTGCAATTTCTCTCTCAAAATCCGAACCCGTGCACTCCAGTTAATGACAAGCGGAAAACTATGATAACTCATTAGTAAGCCGCTTTAGGCCCATCGATGGAGGTAAATTCGCAAATGCATCCCATGGTATAATTAGTTTCGGACGGCGGCGATCTACATGTCGGCTGCATAACTCGAACTGATTAACGACGCAGCGCTGCGTATGATTTGCCGCGAGATGGCAGTCGTGCATGTGCGGTTACTGCGTATGATTTGTTGATTAGCTCATGCTGCAAACGCGCCCGATCCGGTTGGATTCACAAATCAAAACAGGAGCCACTCCTGATTAAGATGCTTCTCTCACAGCCACGCGCAGGACGTGCACGATATAACCACCTCGTGCAACGCAATTTATTTCTTTTGCCCATTGCCCCCGCTGCACTGCACGTCTACTTCGTTCTTTTGCGATGCGCTCCTTTGAATCCAGAGCGCTGGCATCTGTTGGAACTTCTGTTTCGGTGGTTATTTTATTCCTTCCGGTCGCAACGAGTATGTTACCATGTTCAGTGTTGGAAGAAATTACGTTCGGCTGGCAGCTGCGGCGGCGGCAACGGCCAATGAATGACCTGGGCGCACACATGTCCGCTTTAATTCTAACAAATTACCTAAAATAACGGCGCGCAGGACGATGGGACAAGGTCTGGCACTCTGTTCCGAACGCTAAACGAGCCTAGCTAAGAGAATACCAATGGTGGCGACGTGAAAGTACTCAGTTAACACACAAATGGATCTTGTTTTCCTTGGTTATCTATTATTCTACTGCCATTCGACCTCTGCCACATCATTCGACTTTTCCTTTTTTCTCCTCGTGACAAATTGAATTTTAAACTCTTGCCAATTGACATTTCCATTTATTTTTTAATAATTCTGCACTGCGCTTTCCTTTGACTAAGAGTGATTACTTATTACTGCCAACTGCTATCTTTGATGAACAGCGCGCGTTCTTATCAGTAAATTCATTGCGCGCCTTCGCGGCAACCATGAATATGAAACGACGGTTTGGCCTCCATTAATTTTGTCAAAAGCACGCGTTGAAGAAAAGAGTGGAAAGAAGGCACCCACCGTGACCAATCCGCCGGGATTATCTCATCTTGAGAAGTTTACGCATGCATAATGCGATTGCCGAGGTATTAATCAATAACGAACGCTATTTAGCTTCAGTTTTCGTGCCGACCACGCCGTAAAGATCCATTTATCTGGCGTAAAACTCGGTTAGGCTTAGAATGTCCTAAGACGTTCGAAAATGGCGTGAATTCACAATTTAATGATGCTTGGGGTGCATCGAGGGAAATGAAATGTTTTATTGCGTCAATAAATTTCAATTACTTCGTTTTTATATGGATACAGATCCAAGGTATTTGGATGCTCTTAGGTATTGGTATTCATTTGTGCAAATACACATGTGAATCGAGCGTTTATATTTCTGTCATATTTTTTCCCTCGTCGACTTTGAGTGGAAGCTGGAGCAGACGCGAGGAGTAGATAAAAGCTGAATCGGCAAATCAATTAAATCAACAGACAAATCGTCCGACGGCGGCGGCGCGCAGTTTGCAGCGCTCCAGCGTTTGATTCACTTTGTGTGCTTCCAATCCAACCCCGTTCCACCACTTTCTACTTTGGTACACTTTCCACTCGTTGTAGTCTACCCTTTCTATAATTTGAAGATTTGCTTCGTCGCGCACGGCAGTACTATTTTCACGTCATTTTTTCGTTCAATTGAAAATGCAATCACTCGTTTGAGGACTGAAGTTAATGACTTTATTTCAAGTGTTTTTTTCCATTTTCGAGAGCGGGAACTTTTTTGGGTTGGAAAATTTGCATTGATCAGACTTGCAAATTATATTTCTTCTATAGTATGCTTTGAAAATTTAATATTAGTTATGAACTAGGAATTTGACAATTTTCAAGTAGACTAGTATTTGAGGGTTAAAATACTTGATGAATTTAAGGAGGTGAGCGGCAGTAAATTAAATTCATATTAACAATCAGAAATGTATATGTCATAAGTCATAAATGTATGACTTATAAATATAAAAAACAATTTTGAGATTTGTCAGGTTGATTCGTGGTTGAGGGGAGTATTTTGGAAGCGGTGGGGTCGTGATCATGAACGGGCGCTTTTATCGGGGTAATCACGGATACAATTTTACGTAGTGTGAACAATTTTTAAGAAAAATAGTTACTGTACTAACAAAATCGTTTTTAGCGTTAGAGATTACGCTAGAAGCAATTTCTATGTCAAGCTTTCGACTGAAATCGAATAAATTAAATAAATAACATTTAATGGCCGGAAATGGAAATGCAATACGCATAAACTGTCAATTAGTTATCCGGTTTATTGTTCATTTACAATATTGACATTTTAATCAAATATGTTTATTGCATCTCTAATGTAACTTTCATTCAAATATATTTTTGGTTTTAAGCTGCTTTGCAGATTTCGTAACTTGATGGAAATAAGTATTTATTCAGGTTTGTACAAATTGCCCTAATTTTTATGCAAATCATTCAGTTTCATGCGAATATATTATAGAATGCCTATGTTTATAACATCAAAATTCCACGGGAAGATTGTATACTCTCTGAAAGCACATGCGATTATGATGTGTGTCGTAAAACGCTGCGGATTGTACGGAAATTCTGATAGATGAAGATAAACCACAAATGTGCGCGCCATTGAACCAAATTTATGAAAATTAGCCCATGAAAAAGCCGCGCTCACACCAGAGCGAGGACGGCGGTTCATTGCGATTTGCATCATAGTCGATAAATTTCCCAAATGCACGACGCATTTCCAGCGACGTCTTATCGCCGGCCAAACATATTTTGTTGTTTGCCTGATTAATAATGATTGATTTTAATTTGACAATTGTTCATCAAACTGAAAACAAGTGGCCAGCAATTCTGTGCGCGCTGTAAACAATCAAGTTTTCTAACGTTGCGCATTATTATGAGTCGTAAGAAAATAGTGGTATGATGAAGAAAACGGTGCTCATCGCGTATTAGTAGGCTGCTACTACTAACCCTGAATGCTGCTATCGTTAATCGCGTGGTTATGAAAATACATAACATACGTATTGTGTATTTTCATCGCATCGAACGCGCTCGATTTGCTGGTTTAGAAGCGATGCGCTAGAAACGCCGTGAACCTTCACTCTAATCGTATGCTCGTGATGTTGATCACTTAATTACATGATTTTTTGAGCACTTCCTTAATTTTAAGTTTGGAAGTTCGGTATAATTTATTTTACATTGACTACAACATTTATCTTCCTTAAAAGATTCTCTTTATAGACCATAAGGACGACAAAGAATTAAGATTATAATCAGGTTGTTTCCGTAAATTTTCGTAAATTGTCAATTGTAAGTGTGTTAATAATGATGAACCATAACAAGCAGCGAACGAGGAGAAAGGATAATGACCATCAATATTTTACGCAATTTGTTAGAATTAAAGAGTCAGGAGTGCTAAGTTTTCGTCTAGTGTTTGGAAGTCTGGCCTAGTTTATTCGACTGGAAACGGGCCGGAAACAAGGCATTTGTTTGCACGGCACGTGGTTGCGAGAAAAATATTATTGGGAAGTGGGAAATAATTTATTGTTGCTGCTGGCAGAAAAGTGGAAAAACTTTTGAAGTACTAACCAGCTGGCAAATTAGAAAGATAATTTTTAATTTCAAAGTTCCGCAATATAAAATGTTAATTCTACAACTGAAGATTATATTTCTATTCATTATTACCATTAACTTTTCGATTTTACCCTTAAAATTGGTGCAAAACTAATGGGAATGACTAAGCTGTAGCCAAAAATCAAATACGAGGCCGAGGCTAGCAAAGTTTAATAAGCAGAAAATCTTATATAGATAATATCTTTTAATTAATGAATTTTGTGAAATGAAGTTTTAATATCATTATATTTTCTCTTCAATAAACAATTAATTATTCTTTGTAGTCGCTGAGAAAGTTTCCAATTTCAAACCGTTATATCCATAAAAACTGAATTAATTAACTTTATTTGATTAATTGAATTCTCCAAATATAAATTAAAACTAATTTTGGAATTACTAATTAACAATCAATGCATTGTTGACATTCCAGCCCTCTTCCATGTATTACTAACTGCTCTTTAACCCCCATCATACACACTCTTCTTAATTGCATAACACTATTAGTATTATAGTGGTAAATCATGTAATTTGATCTCAGAATGTCAATAATACGTACTGGTTGCGTGCACATCACCTAGCAGGGGTATCGTTAACCCCTGACTCCAAAAACGACCGGAAAACTAAGTGAAACGTTCTGACGCCCTGGCTTCGGTATATATGCATTTTTTGCTATTTCTTTCCTCTTGCCTCGCGTTGGGTCCACGTGAGGGGACTGTGCAAGACACCCGCTGACGCCTTTCTAACTTGGTAACACGAAACACTTTGGCTTGATAATGCATCGTGCAAAGTTAGCCGTTTGCTCGCACCAAGTACTGGAAGACATGGACGCGTTGAGTGTGGTGGGTTTGGGGAGCTTTTATATCTTCTTTCTTGGTCAGACTGCGTGCGGGTAGCTAAGTTTCTCTGCAGTGTGGGGGGGCTGATAACACAGGAGTCAATGTAGTGTGTTGGGAGCGGAGTGAGTGTGGAAGGGTTGATCGAGCTAAAGGTTGTTAAGTAAGTGCGGCATGTTTACGGGTGCAATCGGCTTTTCCAAGATAACCGAGCAGCCATTGAAGCAACAACAAAAGTAATTAAATACGATTATACTCTACTTATTTTTTCTTGGCAAGAAGTGTAAGAAGTAACGTGATTTCAAGACTTGTTAGAGAATTTATTTCACTTCTCTTTGGCAACTGGGATAAGTGGGAATAGGAAATTCCACTACAAATACATCTGTTTAAAACGAAATTGCGTTTTGAAGCTAAGGTACCACTTTAGAGTAACTTTGTTGTTTCTCACTTTATTCAATTTAATAATTGAACCATCCTTAGGAAAACACATATCTCACGCTGGCAGCTCTCTGTAACTTTCGCGACATGCATGCAACCACTCCAAACATGTCGCCTCTTCTTTAGTAAATTTCCACCATTTCGCAACATGCACTCTTCACGCAGCAAGTCTTTTCATCTAGCAGTACTACAAAATGTACATCTCTTTCTTTCACCTCACTTGACGTCATTTTGTCTCGCCCACTTTAGCGCGCGCTTCTTAATATAGCGGTGGCGCAAGTCCCAGGACGTGCAGCCATGCGAGCTCCGGTTACCCGCCGGGGCGTAGGCCGCGACAACAATGCATTCGTCTCCGACAATGTCAACATCAACAATGTGAGCGCCAGCAAGCCGAGCGGTTTGTAAAAAGGGACCAACAACTAATTCCCCATTGTCGTGAATGCTCTGCCGGCTAGGAAGAGGGGGGGGGAGATGGGCGAGCAAGACAAATCGACCCTTCAGTTGGAGGAGATGTTGAGTATATGCTCCGGAGGGAAGAGTTGCACGTGGTAGATATTTTCGGATTTGTGGTTGATTGTATTTGGTTTCGGGGTAAATTAAATTATGAAGTTGTGACAGTCAAGACTAGACTACGCATGATTTGCATAGTTTTTTCTAAGATAAAATCAGGATCAGTTTATGTTAACGAAAAGTTTCAAGCGTTTCATTGTACAATTAAGACCTTTTTAACTGGATACTGCGATAGTCTTGTTGTGAGTTAAAGCCACCAAAAGAAAATTGAAAGAAAGTTTTTCTTTTCCTTTTATGGTTGGTACAAGCTTAGTGGCGTAACAAATAGCATCTTATATTAATCATTGAATTCCATCCTAGTGTAATTAAGACGGAAAGATTGAAACAATCAAATACTCCCACAGAGACCTGCGATTTATAATAGATAATTGACTAATTGTTAGTTATAGAATGCAACCTGGATTAATTATTTAGCAGTTATCAAGGTCGAAAGATAAAACCAGTTTTTCGTTGATGTAATTGCTCTATAATTTTGTCAGTTTTCCAACATTTACGGTGTTGGAAGTAGTAAAGCAACCATTCCCTAATATAACATTTTGTCCTTCGCCCGGATTTCTACTTATCGATCCGACCATCTGCCAACTTTACCCACTTCAATGTACTTATTAGACGTATTTATTGTCTGCGTTTTCAATGCGCCTACTGCCTAGAAATAGCCTATTACCTTGCCCGCTTGCGTTGAATTGAATGAAACAACCTCCCTCTCGCAGCATGTGCGCACGCTGCAAATTGAGAGAAATCCCTTTCATTTACATCCATTTGTGTCGTACATATTCCACGAGGAATTGCGAACAACGCAAACAACACACGCACACGCCGCTCTCATTCCAGCCCGGCCAACTTACGCAAGAACAGACGACACCACCTCACCCCGTACAGCCTCCTCATTCGCCCCCGTATCGCACATGCGGCTGGCATGTCACCTGGCATTAGATATTGCGTTTTCTTTCAGGCGTTAATGCCGACAATGCATCCGTTACGCACCCACTGCCAACTTCTCACTCGCATAAAGTTTTAATTAAATCTGCTGGAAATAAAAAAAAGTTTACGCGCCGGCAAAGTGTGTGCACTTCCATATTTATTTCGGAAAAATTGCCCGGAGCGAAATCGCCGCGTCAGGTTTATCTCAGTGTGGTAGGTAAATAGGTTTCCACCGTAGAAATGGTGAAGTGTAACTTGAAACGTAACATGGCAATGTGCGAATGAGAGGTGGTTATTATAAAGGCCGCAGGCCCGTTTTCCGGATGTCAGATTTCGATGTCACACCCGGCAAACACATTTACATTGCTTTTGTTGGTGGCGATCTAATAAAAGTTGAATTATGTTATGTGACGCTTGAACATAATAAAACACCCAACAAATAAAGCTGTAAACGCGTTCTCCTTTTCACAACGCTTATCTTGATTTGGAGACATTATGAACGAACCTCATGCTTCAATATTTAAATTCTGTAGCTAAAAGTCGACTCCACATTTACGACTGAATCTGCATAAAGTTTATAACATTTTTAATGGCAATCTTTATAAATATGTAGATGTTTAATGTCTCTAAATGCATTTCGGCACATTTTCTCTCACACAAATATTTAATTAAAACGCAAATATTTAGTTACTAGTCACTAACTTATTTATTACCCTTCTAACTTTAACTATATTTGTCGAATAATTATTAAAATTCGTAGACGCCTCAGTTACGACTAAAATTTATGGAGTCTACCTCATTGTGACGATTACTCCCTAAGTTGCGTTGTTCTTGCTTTCCGCGTTTCTTTGGTTTGAGCTTTTTATCGATTTCAACATAATCAAGTACAATCTTGGTTGTCATTAAACTAATTTCTATTGATACGCTTCAAACTCGGCTTTTAGTATTGTTTCACGCCAAGAATTGTAAATTCCAAAGTCGTGTCATTATCTCATAATTCTAAATAAACCCTTGTGTTTTTTTTCTTTTCTCGCTAAACAGTGAAGGTTCTAAAAAGTAATTCTCTAATGATATTCCCTTTTTTTTTGCTGTACATTTCCCACTCTTTTTGTTCAATTTTTTTGTTTTCCGTCGCACGTTCACGCCGTTTTCTCCCAAACGATATAAAAACATTAAGTTTCTTATCTCCCCGGCTCGACTCATGTCTCGAGGCAATTTTTTTTATTCCATCTGCTTTTTTCTCTCTTCCCCTGGGTCAAACGCCATCCCCATATTCGCGTATAACTCCTGAGCCTGATTTATAACATATCCATTAAGTAGGCGGATATTTAAGAACGCAATTAACTGACCCATCGCATACCCAGGGGTGCAAAATGGAAATTCTTGCGCTATCCTTATCCGAAAACACTTTCAGCCTCGGCTGCCTTTTATAATTATTAATGTCGGAGAGTGGCCGCTTCGTTGTTGCAAGGCGGCGACCGGTTGTTACAACATATCCTCGGGGTGCTTTTACGCTCTTTTCTATAGTGATAGCGGTAGCTTTAACCGGACTCTCGGCGTTCACGTAAATGCATTCTGTTTTTGGGGCGGTCGTCAAACGAAATAGGACATGGAAATTCCTCCGAAGTATCAAGTAGTATCTTGATATTAGCGAGTAAATAATTCATTGTTTACATGGTCCTGCGATAGCATCTTATCATTCATCTTTATTTCGTGCACGGGGTGCAGAAAGGTTGAGTCGGCGCGGCGTAATTGTAACTAACCGAAAGCGAGTCATTCGCAACGCATTGAGAGTTATTGAAGTGTCTCAAACTTTGGTCGCACCGCTTTATCTCACCGCCCCCCAAGCTGGAAGTCGAGGTTAGGCCGTCCTTTCATCTCGTTATAGTTGTCGTTTCCTCTCTTAGTCTGCTTAGGAGTTATAATTGAGTTTTAATTAAGTCATCGTCATGTTGACTTTCAAGCACAATATTTTAAGGGAGCAGCGGCTTTGGTAATGGAGGGTGAGAGATGATTTTATGACGAACTAATTAAAACCTCCAATTAATGGGAGGAATTAATTTTTAATTTAATATTAAATAAAATTCACTAGATATGATAAAAAAATTGCGATTTTTGAAATCAGTGATTTTCGCTAAATAATGAATTATGTTTTATTGTCTCACATAATTTCTGTAGTGAAATAAGAAAATATTAATATCATACAGTACAATTTTTTCTTTGATAATATTGCAAATTTCATTAGAATATAATTGGTTAATTTCATTATGATAACTATGGGATTTTGCAAAGGTATTTACTTTAAATCAGCCTCATCACTTGGAAAAACAGATTTTAATTATATAGTTTTATATATATATATGTTGAATTAATTATTGAATTATTTTATTTTGTAATATTTTAAATATGTTTTGTTGTTGAATTTATTCTGTTTTATCCTTTAACATATCTTAAACATATTCTCTATTTTGGAACAATTTATGTTGATTGTTCATTCAATAAATATGAAATAAATTACTTTCCTGTCACGGAAACAGGCACATTAATATACTTTATTGCCCTTTATTGCTTAAGTATTTATAATATTTGTTTCTGAATATAATTTCCATTGTTATAAATATATTTATGGCATGCATTGCAAAATGTTGCAAAAAATGATATTGTCAAAATATTAACTATTTATTACAAGGCAGTCAATAAAGTTTGCAGCAATTGGAATATGGGAACTCTTGATAATGCTTGATTTTCTAACAGTTTTCCTCTTCTATTTCAGATATGACAGCATGTACAATGGCACAATTTCGATGTGCCAATGGCAAATGCATCTCTAAACTCTGGGTCTGCGACGGTGAAGACGATTGCCTAGATAAAAGCGACGAAAGCCCCAAGATGTGCAACATGGCATCCGGTAAATATCTTTAACTTTTTTCCAAGTCCAACGCATTTAAATGATTCTGTACGTTAAATATTGCGCTGCGCAATTTAATTGGTTTCAAAGCTGGAGAAACTTTCAAAACGTTAACTACCGACCCCAAATGCCCGTCTCACATTGCAACTACACCCTAAGTTGAGAATTTTAATGTAAAAGTAAAGTTTAAGCCTTAATCCTCCGGCTAGAACGCTTGAATTTTCACGATAATTTCATTAGGTACTCAACGTAAGCTTCAAGAATTTTCTTACCTTAACGATAATTTCTTTCGTCTGCACTCTAATAAGTAATTTTATTTACCATTTGGATGAATCACATTTGTTCGGGATACTTTGAGCCAATAGTCGCATTAGACGCAAATTGTAACTGATCACCTGCAATAATACACGTCGGGGCAAATGTGCGTAATCTTGTTTTACGTTGGCGAATGTCGCGCGTTGAAGGAGGTGGAGAAATAGGTGATCATGGTAGTGAAAAAGTTTCATCATCGATCTCAATACAAATCGAGGTCTTGCGCGACGGTGCCAAACGACGTCTTGATGTCGATAAATCTAACGTAAACACTACCAATATTACATCAGCTTCCATGCGCACGAGCATCAGCGAGGCTTTCGCACAACTGAAGAGATGAAAAGTATTGGCTAGTCACGACGTTGTAAATTACATGTTCTGAAGGTCAACGATGTGATATTTAGCGATTAGGAACATGCATTTACAAGTTAAAGGAGATGATATCACCCCTCTTATTTTATATTTATGGTATGGCTTGAAACTAACACTTTACTTCGATGTCAACGAAAGTTTTGTTATGATGTTGTAGTTTTAAATAATATTAAGTGTTAATCAGAAGTATGTTATTTTAGTTCAGTGGGTACTAGTACATGGACTCTACAAATTACTGAATTATTGAAGATGACATTTGAGTTCATCTTGACTAGATGGTCTTGATGTGGTATTTTTGACAATTTCAGTTTTTGCTACCCCTGATTTTCCTAGCAATTATTTTTTATATTTATAGATTTATAGATAAAATAGATAGTTGATAGTTTTAGATAAAGAAGCCCATTTTAATTAAGGTTGAGAGACTTTTAGTTTGGTACATATTAAGTTGAGGAGATAAGACTTGAAATTCTGGTTGCCTATTTATTACTTTTAGCAATAGACTGCACTTTTATGACTGCTTTTAGAAACTTCAATTTTGCACTTTTCTAAACTTAATATTGTCAACTCCCAAGTATTTTACGTAGTTTTCTATACCCACCCTCAAACAATTTCACCATGACCAAAGTGAAATCTCATCCGGCTCCCTCTTCGTCTCGTCTGTTTGTAAAGCGAATGCAGGCACCGCTTCTTTTCACATTGTACTCGAGATGCAGGCCGCCATCAGTAATAAATATCGATTCGCATCTGCACTGCCGCGGGAGGCGGCTGGCTGGATCGGATCCTTTGAGCGTCTTTGATTTTTCCGCTCCGCATGCTGCTCCGTCGCTCGCAAATTGATTACGCGCGGCTTTATTCATGCGGTACTTTTTCCACCGCGATAGTGCGCCGCGGCGAAAGCACGCACGCGACGAGCGTTTATCTCTCCCGCCGCCCATCCGCCGCACGCATAAAACCCAAGCGCGATCCGTCCGCGCGACACCACCGCAAGTCTCGCGCAACCATTCCAGTGCTGAGACGTGCGCGTTCTTTCGGGAAGAAAAAGCCGCCCAACCTGTCGAATACCGCAGGACGCGATTCGCTACTCAGCGCGAGTTCAAGTTTCAACAACCGCCGCCCCCGCGGCGTGCACCAAAGAGACATTAATATTGCGCGCGAATTTTTCAGCATGGAAAACCACATCCGTATTTGTTTGTTTTTTGCCCTGTATACGACTGTATTGTGTATTGTCAACACTGGTGGTAAGAACGAATTATATTTTTATATTTTCAACGCAACATATTTTTGTTAGGGGTGACATTTTTCACGTTTTGTGTAAATCGCTTCGTGAAAGACATATTTTTTTAGAAGAAAGAATTTCTCACGTTTAACATTTTCCTGCTTTTCTGGAAACTCGAACTTTTTTTGGTGGAGAAATTCTACACCTTTCGTTCTGCTGAAGGAAAAAATGGAATAAATTCGATTTATCGCGCGTTATCTTGACTGCAGTGCAGCTAATGATATTAAACATTAGTTAATTTGGTCCTATTTCTAGAAACTGCTTTCGAAGCATCACAGAAAGTTAAAATGACCATTTTACCATAATACTAAAAACTAGTTAAAATCATCCAATTAAACATTTAATTAAAATGATCCATTAATTAATTATATTCATTGTATATTCACACACACGATTATTTATTTATAGCATTATTAATACCGAATAACCCCGATTGTAAATTACGCAAGTATTATTCCAGATATGGATTTCTATATCATATATTTGTGGCCAAAAATTAATTAATGATGTAATTTCATTCCAGGAGCGCCTAACTTACATTTAGACTGAATGTGCTTCGTGGCTCATTAGAGCGAATGCGGATCTCATACGGACGACATGGCGACACTTATCCTTGTTTAAAATTTAATTAAAGCCACTAAATCATTGGCCCGCTTGCTCGCTATCAATAATTTGTGTTAATTGATTAAATTGCGGACCGGCAGCAGATGCAAAATTAGGAGTTTGTTCAATGCGTATTCGTGCGGAATAAAATGCGCTACAGCATTATTTTGCATGAGCAAATAATTCATTTTTAGAGGAAGGGAATCAAATTGTCTGTTGATAATTAAAATTGTTGCATTTCCAAAGGCGTATCCTAACAAAAGCTACAATTTTCAGATTGAAAATTGAATTTTTTATTAATTGACAATTCTATTTTAATTTGGCCATAATCAAAATAATCAAAGAAACAAGCAGTTCTACTCGTGCATCAAACATTTTTCAAGTAATACGTTTTCTGAATATTTTCTTTTGATTTCTACCGTACTTTCACTTCAATTTAAAACTCTTGTTGAATGTCAGTCCAATAATCATGTTTTGCTCTCATCTATCTCGTCTCTCAACATCGTAATCATTGCACTGTCTCCCGTCTCATCATCACATAAACATCACCAAATTAATACTATATTATTATTGACCACCAACCAGTGATAAGTTATCAATAGCACGCGTCGTTTTATTTTCCGGCGCAAGGACGTGGAGATGTGCAGAGTCCCGAGTGCAATTCACACGTCTCGAATGCGTTCGCTGATCATTTCAACACCGTCATTATCACCAAAGACGCAATTTCACTCGAATTTGCTCCGGCGTTCTTTTTTTTTTAAGGCGAGCGTTAATTGGCACGCGCTGGTCACGATAAACTCGACGCGCAATACGAGTCTCCGATGGACAAATATAGAGCGGCGTGTTAGAAATTTTATGATGTTATGTTTGTAAACAAGCTCGTCGCGCATCCATTCGAAACGCGGAAATGCATTTAATGTCAATTGACAACGTGAATGAGAGGGCTTTTTATTATAGAAGAATTAGTTATTCTTTTGAAGGGGAGTTGCAAATGTAATTGGCGTTATCATCTAAATTGAAGTCATTCTAGAGATAATGAAAGAAATTGGCAGTACTTATAGATCTCACGAGTACACAGACTGAAATGATGTATTAATATAGTTTTGTTTGTGATAAATTAGATTCGAAGGGATTTATTTGAAAATTTTGTTGTTTCTATGTCATTCAGTAACAGAAGCAGGAATTAGCTTGAAAAATTATTTACGTTACTTAATTTTAAATTGAAACAACGGAGAAGCACGAAGTGAAGCTTAAGATGCGAAAACTATATACTTATTATTACTTGTTACTTAGTTATAAAAATATAATTTCTGCGTGTATTCTATCTTAATTAGGGCAAATTTTGAATGAAGGATAAAAATGATTGCTTAAAGTGCAATTTATTTCTTTTTCTGAGAAAATTAGTTTCATTTAACATTTTAAAATAAATCAGTTTCATTTCTTGCCAAAAATTCTAAAATATAGAGGTATCTTATAATTAACCAATTTTGATTTCTATACATAGAAATATATTTATATAACGAACCGGAACATCGCAATAATAATTGCGCGGTTCTGTTAGAGATGTAAATAATCCTGTTACAGTTGAAATATTGTTTGGACTGTTTGCAAACATATATATATTACGAATAAAAGTAAATATATCTAATGTACCTGGAGCTTAAACATATTTTCCACCTCAGAAATTCTAATTTCTTCTTCTACAAGTTTCAACCAATAAAGCATTCCCTTTATGGTTATTTCTAGCAAATATTGCATGACGTGGAAATGGAAATAGGAATTCTTTTTATCACTGAATATTTTGCTTTATTACATGTTTTTCTATTTGCAAGTTTTCCATTCTGCAATATTTTGTCACTCTGAAAAAATTACTTCACCTGTTTGAAATATGTGCCAATGTTGATTTTGCATATTCGCATTTTATTTCGCTTTGCAACATTTCGAAAATGTACCAACTGCCTCGCGATATTTTCCTGTTGTGCCTGTTTCCACCCGATTGCAAATGCCGACTTTTGTTTACGATTTCACTATTCTCATTGCCGCCGTACGTAATGTAAGTACATTGATGGCCGATATTTCCATATTCTCTGCATTTTAGAACCACGCTCGTATTTATCCCGGCTTTGAAAGCATCCCTAAACAACGCACACAAAGGGCACCAGCCGACAAGAAATCTTCCCGCCAAACAAATTGATTCACAATTTCAAAAAATACGCCCGCATACAAATTAGAACACAGACTTATCCAAAGGTAGAAAAAGCTCTCAGTGGCTGGGAATAAAGTCGAGATAAACCTGCCATAATTCTCCGTATTAATCGCGAATTTCTTTACTTTTTTACTTTGGCGTGTGTTTCAGACCAACTTTGTGTTCATTTGCCAGCTCATATTTTTTAATTATTGCGTTGCTAACGCAAAGATGTGCGAAGTCCTGCCGAGACTTCGCGCCAGGCATAATTAAAAAAGGAAAAACTTGGGCTTGGCTTTTGAATGAGACTGGCTGGATGCATACCGCGCGGAAAAATCGATGAATAATTCAGTGCCCTCGCCGAGCTTTGATCCGCATCGCTCTTTTCCGTTATCAGAGTCGAACAAATTGTTTGCACGCTGTTATTCTTTAATACAAACAAGTGTGCAATCTTTGAAATAACATTATTTCAACAATGTTCACGGTTTATTTTCTGGAAGATGTTACTTTATGGCTTGAAACATTATTGAAATAACATCGATTAATATGTTGTCTTAGGTTTCGAATTGTTTTCGAACACGTTTTTATCGTTGACACTGACATGATAGAAAGCAAGCATTTCTTTCGTTAACATCTAGCTTGTTGCGCGACAGCTGCAGGCCGAGATAATTGATTTGAATATGAATTGCGCTGTGAATTTTAATCAGCGACATCACAGCACCATGCTTTGAGTGCTCTATAATCAACAGCCCCGCAGTCGCCGCCGCCGCCGCTGCCTAAGTGCGCAAGATGTAATTAACTTCGATATTAACGCAATCATATAATAATGCATTGCATGTATATCCTTTTAATTCGCTCGCCCGTGTATTGCACAAGGACGTAATTGCGTATGCATTAAACATACTTAGTATGCGCGCTGCGATTTTCACTTGTTCTGCCTCCAAACAAACCAGCAGCAAATGCTTTGTCTCCTTAATAATGGAGGAATACCCGTCTTTTATGAGCACTTTCAATGTGATCCTGAGACGTTGTAAAGTACGTAAACCCAATGGGTTTGCATTCCATTTAGAATGTTTTCACGCATAACAGCGTTTTCTGTTTTCAAATTCGTATTTTTACGCGATCTTCGTTAAGCCTTTATTTTTACAACCCGATTGCGGAATTGTAATAAAACGATTTTGTTATTGTGCGCAGAGCCATGCGGCAAGAACGAATTCAGATGCAACAACGGCCGCTGCATTCCCTCGCATTGGCAATGTGATAACGAGAAGGACTGCCAGGACACAAGCGACGAGAGCGAGCAATTATGCCGTAAGTACTACTCGCTCCTGACGAAAACCCAGCGCTTTTAAAGGTCCCTATAATGATGATGATTGCGTTGCGCGAGATACTCGTGGAAGTGTCTCTTTACGACGCATATCGTTAGAGCTTCTTTCCACACCTCCTGGTCCTGCTACAGTTGCCAACGGCGTCTATAACGACACCGGTTTCATTTGATGGCGTTTTACTTGCAGGGCAGAAAGTTTGCGGCACCGACGAGTTCACCTGCCGCACTGCCAAAGGCGAATGCGTTCCGCTCACCTGGGTATGCGATGATAACTCCGATT
Source organism: Diploeciton nevermanni (assembly GCA_027575565.1). NCBI lineage: Eukaryota > Metazoa > Arthropoda > Insecta > Coleoptera > Staphylinidae > Diploeciton > Diploeciton nevermanni. The sequence continues at coordinate 2,925,717 of JAODIE010000004.1, read as the reverse complement.
GCAGCGATAAAAGCGATGAAGCAAACTGCAGTAAGTAGCGTGAACCACACGTTCTATTAGATGAAAATAACTGAGGTTTTATGGCAAATTTGAACCGGCGTTAGGATATTAGACTCGTTGAGTTTAAGTAGAGTGCAGGTGCTTGGTGGTTGGATTTTCATCCAGGCATTTCCATGTTAATTCCAGATGAAACATGTCGTTCCGATGAATTTACGTGCGGCAACGGGAAATGCATCCCTCACCGATGGGTCTGCGACATGGACAACGACTGCGGCGATAAATCTGACGAGAAAGGATGCCCGAATGTCACCTGCCTTGAGAACGAGTTTCAATGCACGGAGACCTACTGCATTTCGAAAAAATGGAGATGCGACGGCGACTTTGACTGTGCAGATGGCAAAGATGAACAGGATTGCCCACAAACAGCTCACGCGCAGACCATGTGCACCGCCAACGAGTTCGAGTGCGGCGACCGCATCTCATGCATTCACAAGGACTGGGTTTGCGATGGCGTCAAGGACTGCACGGATGGCTCCGACGAGCAGAAGCTACTCTGCCCGAATGTGACTTGCTCAAGCGAGCAATTCCAATGCGGTGATCGCACCTGCCTGCCAGGCCATATGCAGTGCAATGGCATCGCTGAATGTCCAGATAAATCAGATGAGAAAGACTGTGGCACTCCAGTCCCCAAATGTGATCCTCGAACGCAATTTGACTGCGGCCTGAATAACTGCATCCCGCTGAGTAAAGTATGTGATGGAAAACCGGATTGTCCGGCATGGGAGGACGAGCCGAAGCAACACTGCGGGAAGAATGAGTGTCTAGTTGATAATGGCGGCTGTTCGCAGAAGTGTGTGGATAGTCCAGCTGGATACTACTGTGATTGTAACCCAGGGTACAAATTGGTTGACAACCGGACATGTAAAGGTATAAAATATTCCTATCTAACATTTTGCAGTTATTGACCTGCAGACTGTTACCACTTGGTAACACCTTAATCAATGACCTTCTCTGATACCCAATCAGTAATCACTGTCTACTAAGTGTTGTTACTATGTCATGCTTATAGATATCAACGAATGCGAGATTCCCGGCAGCTGCTCCCAGAATTGCATCAACCATGTGGGAACCTTTAAGTGCGAATGCCTCGCTGGTTACATGCGTGATCCACGTGACCTTACCAAATGCAAGGCGACAGAAGGTCATGCCTCGTTGTTATTTGCCAGACGGCGTGATATCCGTAAAATTTCCTTAGACCACCACGAGATGACTTCCATTGTTAATGAAACGAACTCTGCAACTGCCCTCGACTTTGTCTTTCGGACTGGAATGATTTTCTGGTCTGACGTCACAGATAAAAAGATTTACAAAGCTCCGATAGACGAAGGCAACGACCGCAAAGTTGTAATCAGTGATGATCTAACCACATCTGACGGCCTAGCTGTAGACTGGATCTATAACCATATCTATTGGACCGACACCGGGAAGAATACCATTGAACTCGCCAACTTTGATGGCTCCATGCGGAAAGTTTTAATCCGAGGAGGCCTCCAAGAACCTCGGGCTATTGCATTGCAACCAATGGAAGGTTGGATGTTCTGGACGGACTGGGGTAGTGAGCCTAAGATCGAGAAGGCTGGCATGGATGGCACCCACCGTAAAACGATTGTTTCATATGATGTCAAATGGCCTAATGGACTTACACTGGACTTGGTCAAGAAGAGAGTCTACTGGGTAGATGCTAAACTTTACACTATATCATCCTGTGACTATGACGGGCACAATCGCAGGGTTATTCTTTACTCCACTTATGCCTTAAGGCATCCCTTTTCAATCAGTACATTTGAGGATTGGATTTATTGGACTGATTGGGATAAAGCTGCCGTATTCAAAGCGAACAAATATACTGGGGCTGATTTGAAGCCGATCACAGCAACGGATATGATTCAGAACCCTATGGTCATCCATGTTTACCATCCCTATCGCCAACCAGATGGTGAAAACTACTGTCAAGCTGTCAATGGACACTGTTCTCATCTCTGTTTACCAGCTCCAAAGATCAACGATCGCTCAGCGTTGATTTCTTGCGCATGCCCGGAAACTCTAAGGATGCTGGCCGATGGATTGACCTGCGTTCAAGACAGTAAGTACTGCTCTCAATTGCTGCCAATTTCAAATGTTTTGTTTTGGTATCGCGGGTCTACTGTCGAATTTTCAGTTTGTGTTATTTTGCATTTATTTGAATTTATTGAACTATTTATTACTAGTGACTACTGCAACGACCACAACAACCACCACGCTAGCGCCCATTGTGCATCATCATGATGATGAGAATGACGTTGACGAGCACCGTGAGTAGGGTTTTTCACGTGGAGTGCCTTTTGTTTTCTTGTTTATTGTTCTTCACTGTTGATTTTGGGCCTTTCTGTTGACCTGTTCCATCTTCCTCCACTGACATAAATCGCTGCTAGCGTGTATTAACATTCTTCCACTTCGTAGATTTTGAGGCTTCAGGTGACGGGATACGTCTTTTCTGCGCTCTTTCAATCTCCGCCAGCTTGTCAAAGCCACTCACGGACTAATTACTAATTTACCATTCACGTCAATTCCAGGTTCCTCCAATACATCGCGGCCTATCAACGTGGAGACTGAGGGTGGTCTGCGCCCTGGTTACATCGCGCTCATTGCCATGGCGGTCTTCGTCGTTGTCACCTCGCTGGTCTGCGTGGTGAGTAATAAACAGCGCTAGGACTACCACTCTCGCGCAATCCGCATTAATTACATCCCCGTCGTGCGTGATTGACATGGGCAATCTATTCACTTTCAGATCTGCTACGTGGTGTATCGCCGCTACATGAACAGGAATGCGACGTCGATGAACTTCGACAATCCGGTCTACCGCAAGACGACTGAGGACACCTTTTCGCTGGAGAAGCCCCGCAACGCGGCGCGATCTTACCCCAGCACCGTCGGCGACGAGGTAAGGGCGCTCACGCTCGAGTACAACTCGAGATAATTTCACACACAGACTAATTAAGCGCGCCAACTCGACGTGACGAGAGCTCCGAGCTGATTCTGCAATTATCGAGCGCGCACCTGAGTGCATATACTACATATGAAAGTGTTAGTTTTAACCACGCACGTCTTCGTTCAGAGATATTATATATACACACACACAAACTCAATCCGTCAGTATTAGGCTTATTAAGGTGTATAATCTATAAATTAGGACATTCAAGAGGGACTTGAGGCAATTGGAGCGGTGTAAGTGCGGTTGAAAGCTCTGCTCAGCTCATCAATTCATTGGCTGGATTTGAAATCTTGAAACTCTATACTCAATCGCGGTCTGGGCTAAGCTTTCGATTGCCACGAAATTGGAAGACTTGTATTTTTGTAATCTACATATTGTGTACTTATACTCGTACTCTAAGCACTTAAACCATACACTCTTGATGCTGTGCCAAAATGCAATTCGTCAGTATTAATACTAGAGCACGAGTTTCACGAGCGCGATAGCTTTAAGCACCCACTCAAATTTATCACATTAATCGAACGCTCAGTCACATTGGAAAAAACGCGAATTAAGAAAGCCTGCCGAGCGTTGGAAGGGCGATTAATGCGCGTAATTATCCCGCGCTCTCTTGTGTAGTTGCGCCGCTTTTCGATACATTGAACCATTGATTCACGCTGCGATTTATCATTCAGATAGCGCTCAATCCCACATTCATTAGCTGCGTGTAAACTGCTCTCATCAGCGCAAACCTTTCTTTTGTTTGTTTCATGCAACACAATACAAATTAATAACTGACATTTTGCGGGAGCTGATTTGGTGAGTACATTGCTGCCGTCTTGTGTCTAGTCAGTTGTTTATGATTCATTCTTAAAGAGCATAGAGATGCTGAATGCATCATTTTATTCTCTTGATGTGCCAATGTATCAACTAATGTTGTGTTTCTTTGTAGGCGCAAGAACCATTAACATCCGGAGGTACTGAATGCGTCTGAATGGATGTAACTCTTAACCAAATTTAAAAAATTTAGGAGGATGCGATGAAGCGAGGCAGGACGAGCGCTCACTTAATCCAAAGATTCGTATTAGGTTGCTACAAATGTGTACATTTTTAAGTCGAAGTAATTAAGTTTAGTAAATAACAAGAAGCTACGAAAGACAAGCAGCAACTTATACGAATATACATCACTGTGAATAGAAAATGTCTTGATGGCATGCCATTAGAGTGTCCATCAATATGGAGGTGTATGTCACTTATGTCCTAATCTAAGCATACTTGTAAGTTTAATTGTGTATATTGTATACAAGGAAATGGCAACAATATTTGCGCGTGCTGCGCGATTTGTTTATCGAGTTTTTCATTGATTTCAATGAATTCAAAGAGATATTGACTACACCACAGGTCGATAGATTCGTGATTGATTGATTCCGTTCCTAATGATGTACGTTTGTTGGGCGATTCTTTGTTAACAATTGTATGCGTTGCACTCGTGCAACCTTGAGCTGGCTTCTCAATTGTTTCAGCGGCACTCACCGTCGATATATACGTATACCATTGTAATGCTCAAATATTTTATTTTTAATGTACATATATTTATAAAGTACGTTGTTGTCCAAGCTAGGAAACACACCCATGTCATTTAGAGCTACTGTGTGCAGATATCCTGCAACTCTGTGATTTATCGATGATTGATGACGTTGATTAGTTTCGCGTTGCTTTACCTACCTACACGTAGTGCGCAACTGTTTGTTTGTTACATAATCATGTACCAATTCAATTTTGAGTCTTTTTATTGCAATATGTAAATTTTATTACAAATAAATATTGTCAAACGAAGATTTCGGGTGTGCAAAACGCAGGGTATTGATGGCTTTACCTCATATGTGTGAATCCGGATGCGGTATTCTGCATAATTTCCACTGCGGCGAAGGATGTTTAAGTTAACGACGCGTAACGTAGCAAATGTTTATTCTACTGTTTTGGCAAACTATTTACAACTAGTGTTAGTGCTGCCATCTCATATCTAAAACAAAAAACAATAAAACTTAAATTTATTACTTTCTAAAATGAAAGAAATTAAATTAAGCTAAGTATGTTTAATATCTGCAATAATTATATAATTTTTAAAATTCTTAACACTTAACTTTTTAAATTTTTTATTGATAATTTAAATTATGTGAAAAAATATCAAATTATTTTTTATGGTTTTGTTTGTTTAATGCGTTTTTTTAAAACAACCAATGTTTGTTTAATGCGTTTTTTTTTTAATTGTTGCAACATAACAAAACTTCTTTTATTTTTCTTTTCAGTAATTTATTCTAAACTAGTGTTTGTGCGGCCATCTAGTAACGAGGACTAAAAACAAACGATAATTTAAAAAAATATTGAATAAATAAAACCAAATATTAAAATTTACTAAATTCTTATTATGTATAATATCTCTAATGCTTTGAATATATTGCCTTTGAGTTACTAAATAATATTTCAATTGCTTTGCTTATGAACTGTTATGAACATAACCACAACATTTTAAAGTCCTCTAACAACTGACTCCTTAATTTCTCATTAATAAAATGCCTAAAAAGTAATAATTACCGCACGTAAGACATTTTTATGTGTTAATTCAACTTATCGTTTTAATAATGAATTTTTTCTAGATGTTGTTGCATGTGCTCCAACTCCAGCATTGAGCAGTATTCATCCTACAAAGTTGGCTATGCAATCAACTACTCCACAGGTTCATCAAAGAGTGACAATAATCAACTTCAAACAGCACAACAAACAAAAAGCAACATTTCAAGTAAAGCAGTGAATAGCACATTATCATCTGCATCACACTCTACCAGTGGCATGTCAGTAGCAAGTGAATCTACAAACAAATATTCAAGAAATCAAAGAAATTCTCCTCAGGTAGATTTGGATACCATTGCTGCAAGATGCAGTGTTGCAATTGAAGGCAGAAACAATCTAGTATCAATACAAGGACATAAAAAGCAGTAAATCTACTTTTAATCAAATTGACACTCTTTTATCCCACACATGATTTCATTCCTCATTAATATATTAATTTAATAATCTGCATAAGTTCATTCAAATAAAGCAATCAAACAAGACATACTTATTTTTGGTAATAAACATATTAAATTAGTTAAAACTATGATGCCTTATTGCAGCATACCTTTTACTGGTACATTTGTTACTGTACAAAATAAAACTTTTGTCTTATGACTATATTTTCACCTTTAGTTCTTTACTTCTACATGTAAATGAAGTAAATGGGTGCTGTATGGCTAGACTACTCTGTCTCTGTAAAAGTTCATCAACATGTGGGTGATGTTAAAGCCACCTGAGAGGCTGATCAAGTAGAAGATGAAGATAAGTGGGATGGGCACTAGGATTACTTGTATTCTCTTCAAGAAGTGCAACGAGCTGTAGCCTAAGAACGTTATGTACACGTAGTATGAACAGGCGATGAGCCAGAATGTGTTGCCTAGGAAACGGGAGGCAAACCATTCGTGACTGATTAGTCCTGAAACAATACAAATACGTTTATTTCTGTTGTTGAAATAACTCAATTGCAGTGTGCTGAATTAAAACTATATTTGTTTTGACGCAAGGTAGTTGTGGGCCGCAAAATTGATTTTTTCAAGTTTCTCCAATCTCACTGATTGAAAGTTTCTCCAGTTAGTCTAAAATATCCGCAATAGAGCAAAGTGAAAATATATTATTTTTGTTCATTAAATAGTTTTCAGATATTGGGCTTTATTACATTATGTGGAAGTAGAACAACTTTAATAAATATATTATTATATAGATGAAACTTAGCTATAACGCTTGCTTAATATTGATTTGTAAAACGTTTTTGCAATTTGTAAAACAAATCAATAATAAGTAGGTGTTATAATTAAGTTGCATCTACATAATGAATAATAAATACTTCGTAACCGCACTCAACGATACTCGAAATATTTTATGTAACTTTTAGTTTATATACGAGAGCCAAAAGTGTGCTCTTTGAGATGATGTTTTCCGAAATAATCACCAATCAACTAAAACTTATCTGATTTTCATCTTTAATATATATCTAAACCGCGTTAGATATTAATATGCTTGAATTTCCACAAAAATGACTTTATTTTTAATTTGCCCAAAACGAAATGAGATATAATATTCCTTATGTTGATAAAACTTAACTATTGTTTATCTATAGAACGTTTTCGACTTCTTGCCTCCTTCAGTTCTAACCGTACAAATGATATTCCTATTAAAAACATTTCACTAGAAACCATTTTCATACCCTATACGGCCCCCAACAAACCTTTCTATGGCTCGCGAAAGCACCCACATAAATTAGGAAAATACAACAAACTTATAGCGTATAGCGTGCTGATAAAAATATGCGGGATAGATTACAAATTATTGTTTTCTTTGTTTTTTCATCTGTTTTGTCGATTTATTTCTCACAAGAGCCTAATTTCGAAGAATATTATTTTCATGTGTCGGGCGTATTAGTTTTGTAAATTGTTAATTCTTTGTATTAGTACAAAATAATGTTACAGAAAAGGACACCAAAACTAAACAAACAACTAAACAATGTGCGGCCCGCGTAATGTTTTTTTAATATTGCCCGCCGTCCAAAATAGATTGCTGACCTCTGCCCTAATTACAATATCTATGAAAAAAGTTTCTTAACTCCGAAAATTGATAATTAAACAAAAATAAAAATGCAATTCAATTAATAAAGCAAACTAGAACTGAATTCATCCAATTACATAGTTATTAGCTAGTTAATTTTTGCATTCAATTAATCTTGACAGATAAAATTAAAGATTCCATACTAATTATATGCTACTTACCATTATAAAAGAACAATTGACAAAAGTGCAACAGAATCAAAGGTGGGAAGAATGCATTCAAGTGAACATCAAAAGCATATCCCCATTCCACATCTAAATCATTAGAATTGTGTCGGAAATACTTGTTTAACACATACCTACAACAAATCAGAATTATCTCCATTTCTTCATTTCAAGTTCATCAATTTTGTGTAACTCACCAAAATATAGTAGCAATGATAATACCTGCAAATATACAGTCCACAAATATTACATACAGCAGGAATACAAAGAATTGTAAAATACCTAGCCTTAGAACTACTGCAAACCCAATTGATGTCACTAGAATGAATATTTATTTATTTAGAATATTTAATGATGTTGCAGTAATGTATGTATTGACTTACCACATAACCAAGCAGCAAATAATACTAAAAATGCAGGATCATCTCTTGCAAATTGGGATTTGGAAGCTGAAAAAGAATTTCAAAGCTTATTAAAAATTGAAAAGAATTAAAACACTAATATAAATAGAGTGATATATGATACATACTTTTTCTGTATTGAAAATTCCTATATACTTTCTGTGGTGCAATAAACAAATATAACATTTGCCAGAAAGCAAACTCAAAGTCCATTTGATCAAATTTAAACATTCGTCTCATGTACTTGTAGCATTTTGTTGCTGCTGACATACACGTTTTACCATGGGTTGCCGGCAAAGGTAAGGAATTCCTCTTGTTCATTCTGAATTATTTATAACTATTGTGGGATTATTTATCTTGAAATTGAATTCATTGGTTTCATAACCTGCAAGGAAGAAATTTTTTATTAATTAATATCGTTTAATGCAATTAAAGTGATATTCTAATAAATGCATTATAAAGCTTGTTATTGTAGATATTACATACCAAGTTTTAGGAAAATTAGACACGAATATTGTTCTTAGAAATAAATTGTAGTTTTTTCAGAATATAAACAAGTATCATTGACGAGTATATGAAATGAAATGACAACGTAAATAACGAGTATTTACGAATGGCTAGAAATGATTAAAGTTTTATTTACAAGTTTTTGTATTTTAATTGAACCTTTACGTAATCTACATTACATGCACAACTACTATTTTTGAATTAAATTTATTATTTACAAATTTGCAATAATTAATAATATAAAAAATACATAAATTTAAACGTTCGTAAATTTCCGTCTTGCAGCGATACAACAGGAATGTGTAAAATTGTCAAAATTTATAATTTATAAATATAAGAAGATATTATATAGTATAAAACATTATCAAAAACATTTAAAAATAATAAATTAAACTATTATTTTTGGTTATTTTAAACAAACCAGGAATCTTAATTAAATACAAAACTTTTTTTTTTAAGCCTAACCCAAGGTTCCTTTATTTGACAGCATAACATCTGAGCTAAAATTTGTAAACAAAACAATGTATTAATCTATTTGCAATAACATTTGCACAATATTCTTAAATATATCTTAAAGAAAATGTATCCGGATGATGAGGGAATTGAGCACAAGTCAGACAAGAGCAGTGGCGATCATGAAGGAACTGATGACAAGGCATTTGACTTAAATGAACCACCTGAAAATGTAAGCATATTCATCCTTTCTTTCTGCAATTTGTTATAATTCTATAAATTTCAGCAATTTCAATCTTGTTTTATGTGCAATGGATTTTATGGGCCTTGTTATGAAGATCCATACTGTCCAATCTGCCACTCTTTTATTACCATTCCGAATATGACTGCACACAAAATCTATAAAACATGCTTACCTGAAGAGAAAGATGATGAAGATTCTGGCAATGATGAGCCTGTTGAGGAGAATGACAGGAGTGAGAATTCCGCGAATGATTCTCTTGTGAATATACAAGAGAATGTTGATGTTAAAGCAAGAGTTGTTGACATTGAACAACTACCTCCAGAAGGTAATATGATTTGTTATTATTTTTTATATTATATATTATATTGTATATTTGGTTTGGTTTATGTAAATAGCATTTTATTGTATTTGTCTTTTAACAGTGATGATTCTAACATTATCATATCTTGATGATCTTTCAATGTGGGCTGCAGCACTTGTAAATCCACGTTGGAAAGCCATAGTCACCAAGAGAGTGACTACACCAGAGTATTGGAAGGTCATGGTGTCTACAAGATGGCCATTGTTTGAGTTCTGTGCTGGCGCAGAGATTAAAGATTGGTTTCAAGTATACAAAGCATTCCTAAGCAAACAAGCAACGTTTTAACTCACTATTTTTATTAAAGGTATATTCATCATTGACTAAGAGCAGTTGCTGCGTAAAATGCCTCCGTCAAATTGCACTCCACAAAACTGAGAATGCGCCAAACACGCAATGGCGACAACGGCGGCTTTGTAACGAGTTGAAATCATTGCAAATTGATCCGCCTGATGGGATACAAGCGCTTCCAATAGACAACCAGAATTGTCACTGGATGGCAAGTGTAAGGGGACCACAAGGTAGTCCATATGAAGGTGGAATCTTCTTCCTCTATCTGTATATTTCGTTAAACTATCCGATGGATCCTCCGAGTGTACGATTTATTACCAAGATTTATCATCCGAATATTTCGCGGCATGGTGATATTGGATTGGATTCCATTGGCATTAATTGGTCCCTGGCGTTGACAATTAGCAAGGTGTTGATTTCGATACAGAGTTTGTTGACTGATCCAGTGTGCAAGGTATGTAGTTGGTTAATTATATGAGTTTTGTTGATTTTGTTAACGAAGTGCCATATATCTGATGCCCTCGCAGCTCCTAGCAATCTGTCTTAATTCCCACTTACCCTCCACCTGCCTCCCCAACACAATATTGGGGTACTTTTATTGTGTCACGATAAAAATATTGCTGGTATTTTGAAACTTTGCTTCTTTAATTGTTATTTTTGGTTCTTAGTTTCGGCGTTTTGCTTTCTTTAGTAAAAAAAACAAACAAAAAATTGTTTCTTCTTTTCCCAATAAGGGAGGCGTGGCGAATGTTCTTATCCGGTTTTTCAGCCTTGAAGGGTATGCGGGAACGGTTAGTAGGAGATTGGATAGATCAGGGATGGGTAATGGTAAAACTTATATCTGGGAAAACTCAGTATGGAAAAGTCGATGGAGGATTCAAATCACTGTCTCCCGGTTGCTAGTCTTATGTCTTCCCTCTGCGTTACCTAGCTCAACCTTTCTTCAGTATTTACAGAGTTGTACAGTAAATACTGAAGAAGTAGATATTAAAGTAATAAGTAGCACAGTTCTAATATTAACACAAGTAATACGTTTTAAGTTCTTCGGATTCTTCAACGAGCTTCAGTTCTTCTTTTTTCATTTGGTATGATGAGTGAAAATGTTAAATAAGGTTATTATATTTGTAAGTTGAAGAGACAGATCTCTTGTTTTGTTTCACTTGTATGCAGTGGTGCAGGAAAAATCAAAATAAACGCGTTGAAAAATGTGAGCGCAGCGTTGAATAGCAGCCTCATTGCAAGGGCAAGCGGCTAATGACGTGAAATAAAATATCGCCGACGGGTTGAATATTAATGGGCGGCGCGGCGTTAATGTCGGCCGGCGCGTTGGCGACTCTAGGGACACCTTTGTCCTCACTTTGTACGAAACTAACTGGGAATATGTACCACCTACACTATTCATCCCACTGCGATGTCATTACACCCTTTGTACACACTGTTTTTTTACAATAATTTATTACTCACGATCAATCAATGAGTTTAATTCCTTGCGTTGCAACATTTGTCAGATAGTTTTTGGCTATCTCACAGTGGAGAGAACATGTAATCCTCAAGAGATTTTTTAGGATTCTTGCTTTAGGAAATGCAAAAATGGAAGCAGATAGGTTTAAGCATACAATAACGGAGAATCATTATTGTTTAAAGAAGCCGGTAAACTGCTTGATTGTACACTGTTATAGAAGATGTCGACGCCATAAGTGCGGAGTGTGTCTGACCGCGCACTGAGCGAGTGTGTTGCTTTTAAAGTGTAGGAAGTGGAGGGGATTACGGTTGGTTAGTTCTGGCATGCTTCGTGAGTGCGCAGTGCTGTAGATAGTGGCGTGTGTTGTGTTGCATAGATTTTTCGCTTTGCATATTCTCTCAAACTCATCCAAGTGAAAGCACCTTGGATAGAGTCGTTTTCCTTATCAGAATTACCGCTTTAAGTCGGATGTAGCTACGATTTAATTGTATGGAAATAAAAAAGTATGGATACTATTCATCAACACTTTTTGTGCATAAAATTTTGAAGTATAATTCATTATCCACAACCATGCGGTGAATTAAATTCTGCACGTTGCAGCATTATCACCAATTTCTATCACGTCTTTATCTCGTGATTGCAATTGCAGCGACCGTGCGTGAAAGGTGTATGCATGTAATGCATGAATGGGGTTAAGTAATGATTGCGGGTGGATTCAATTAGTGGCACATTTTTCGCACGTGCGGGCAGCAAATGAGCGGCGTTTTTCTCGCGTGTCCATCGGCTCATTACGTGCGTTTTAATTGCGTCATTCAGCAGAATGGTGCACGGCGCGCATTATTACCCTTGTATTAAGTAGCGCGCCGCTTTAACAATGAATGTGCGGCGCAGCGGTAATTAAATTGACATACAGCGAATGTTGGTTGATAAACAGGCATTGATATCGTTCTCTGTTTATGTCGGTCAGCAGTGAAATTTAGAGTGTGAATTAAATGTTGATAATTGTTGGTGAATGGGAATTCATTAGGTTAATTAGGGTGGAAACTAAGGAATATGAATTTTGGTAGAGTTATTTATTTTAGGTGTTCTGTTTAGTGTAATATGGAAATGGATATGTTTATATTTTCACAAAAAGCAAAATTAGTTTTTATTTAAACATATATTATATCCTTTCTTATAATACACTTGATTTTGTACATGTTAGTAAAATATCTAATATCTTTTTTGTAAGTTGAATTCTATAATTATATTTTTATATATTTCATATATTATGTTGATATAAATTTCATTTTAATTCAAATTTATGAATTAATCAATATTTATAGATTGTTTTCGGCTTATTGGTTTGTTCTGTATGAGTTTATTTTAAATATTAAACATTTCGTGATTACATTACTTTTATTTTTTTGCATTTTTACATATAAATTAACAATTTAAACAGTAATTATTTAATTTTATAATTCAAATTTTGCAATGACAAAGTCAATTAGTTTTTTATAATGAATAAAAAAAAGAGAAGAAGTTTAATTATTACGGTTGGTACGGGTAAATAACAGACTTTTGCAAAGTATCTAATTTAGGTTGATTTTCAATATAAACCGGAATTACTCTTAAACAAGAAAATCTATGTGATTTCTGCGCGGAGATAGGAAAAGTTGAAGAAATTCGAAATCTATTTTCGGTTTATAAAATATTGAAAATAGTTGCGATATATTATAAATTAAAGTTGTCATTTTACTTACGATGGATATTGAATCGGTTCAATATATTAAAATGGAATTAGACACATTATTAGGAAAATCATGATAAAGAATAATACTACACTATATGTCTTATTTGTTTTAGCTGTTTATAAACATATGAGAATAGGTTGTATTATGTTATAAGTAAATTAGAATAGTTTATTTTCAAAAATATAGTTTCAATTTGGATTTAGTTCATTAAAATGTCAAATTTTGACGTATGTTTTAAAATCAAGAGTCAAGAGTGCATTGTGTGAGGTATTGATTATATATCCCGTTAACTATGGATGCAATTACTCCGTAAATGTATTATTCTTAATATAGGTCTATGTTTCACTCACTGCCATCAATTTTCCTTTGAAAACCGTCGAAAATTAACTTATACATGTTAATGCGCGTTCGCGAAAAATCCGCATTATACGAAATAGCAATAATGCTCAAACGCGACGCAGCAATAAATATCCGATGGAACGACGCGATACCGCCGCTTGCTACAGGTACCACCAATATCAAGCACACTATTGTGCCGATAAAACACGCGGCACCTACACCACTACCACGCGCCCTTCAAACCTAATCAAAAACGTGTTGACTGTTCCAGCATAACGAATGCACGCTTGGTACAAGCTTATCGTCGCTCCTATTAGTTATGCACGCGCGCAAATCAGTGCACAGGTGCTAATTAATATTTCCAGTCGGCGGAGATCACAACAGATCGATGCGCGGAAGCCAACTTGTTCGATGTCGTCGAGCGTGGTAATTAATTTGTTACGCGCGCCATCCTCCGGCCACTTTATAGCTGTGAGCAGGCGGCAGGAAGATGTATTAAACGATTACTTTGTCGGCAGCACTTTTACGATTCGCCTGCTGCCAGCTGAAATATTTAATCATTTGACGGATGACGGATTTGATGGATGTTTAGTTTAATGAGGTGGATTTTTAGCGATGTGCTTAATGATGCACAATCAAGGCATGGATTGGAAAACGCGACGAGGATTTGACACGATCTTGGGATTATTAATGACGGTTTATTTGTAACAAAGGCCAATCGTTTTGCGATGGGAGCATGAAATAGTAATGTGAGGTGTTGACGTGACGAGGATAAAGTATGGATTGAGCACTCTCAAGCGTATGGGCTGCTTATAACGCAGCATGAGTGGTGGGGATAATGCGACGGAGCATGCGGTACTAACGCGTTTCTGGTGTAATCGTGACTACTTTAACCCGCTGTTGCTTTGCTATATTTCCACTGTGAATATTAATGTGTTTTTGTGCGTTCTTAGCAATTATATGAAAAACTGTGGATAATTCTGCATTAATTAATAATATTGTGTCTTTAACAAAAATAATTTGGTCTTTTATATATTATCACAAAATGAATTTGTGTTAATTGTCTTTTTTCGTCTAATATATAACAGAATAGCTATTCAGTCATTGACGTTGGAAATCAACGCGAAAAATTACAGTACTTTTTTATTGGCGGACTATACGTTATTTAAAATGCAATTAATCGCACATCACAAAGCGTTCTTTTTTCAGTTTCGACGAGTTGACTTTGCGCGAATTTTAACGATGGTTTTATTTCCAGTAAAATGAATTTTTTTTCGTTTATCGTCCTAGTGCCACCACGTAGCAAAACGCATCATGTCCACTTAGAGACAGGAGAAGAGAGCAGCAACATTGCTGCTTTGATGGCAGGAAGCGTCTCTGGTTAATTGTTACAACATTAGGAGTGGGCGCACAGGATTGTTAAGTGGCTTAAGTGGCTGCGGTGAAGAGTGTGCACCCCGGGAATATGCAGCCATGTTGAAATGACCTTCTGCTTGGCTACTTGACAGGACAATAAAAGCGCATAAAGCACTTTTATGCCGAGCGTGCTTGCATCGCCGCGGAAAATGCAAAACGCGCGCGCGAGAAAATGGGAAATGCGATCGAGGCGCGGATAGGAAAATGGCATAGTTTGCGTGGGGAGTGCGAATAAATAGTTTGCTTTATTTTGTGCTGTGTGCGACGCGATATACTTGTATTTGTTTTCTATCCGCAGTCGGGTAGATGCAGCGGGCTGGTTATTAGACGGGAAAATAAATTCGACGAACGTGGAGCTGGAGTCATCTCTACGGAGAGTTGGAAAAATTCACTGGGTTTTCTTATTTTTGGGATTGGCGGGAAGGAATGCTGCAAAATACGAAATGTAAAGTAGGAGTCATTGGAGAGGAGAATAAATGGGGACGCTGAAAGGCAACCGGAAGCGACGATGCGGAAGCGGGAGTGGTGTAAAAGGGTGGAGTTGTGGTCACGCACGTGCCGTAAATAGTTTTTGGCTATTTTGCAAAGGAGAGAAACTGTAATCTTTTTACGTTATTAAATAGCAAGAGATTTTTTAGGATTTTACAATAGAAAATATGAAAATGGAAAATGATGATGATGATGTGCCGTGTATGTGTTTTACAGTTGTAGAGAGATTTGATAATACAATATCAGAAAGTTATGAATAATAATAATATTTTCTGAGAAGTCAATGATTTGTTTGAGATGTTTACTCTATAAGAGCGGAGTGTAACTGACCGCTCACCGAACGAGTGTGTTGCTTTTAAAGTGCGGGGAGTGGTGGGGATTACGGTTGGTAATTGCGCAGTGCAGTAGCTAGTGAGATACTATTGTGTTGTTTGGATTTCCTTTGTTGTGTCTGTTTCCAATTTATTTAGGCGAAAGTACTTTGTAAAAGATGCACTGGTCTTTATATCACAATTACTACATTAAGATGAAGGAAGCTGACAAGTGGCGTTCTAAAAGCATCGTAAACAAATAAACTTTTTGTTGGTGCTTGCAGCCAGAAATAACACGCTTAAAAACTACTTGTGCAATTACATTTGCGTGTCCGACCGTTCTTGATCTCCCTGAGTAATCAAACCCTTTCTTGTGCCATGATATTAAAGCGCTCTGCAAAGTGCTGCCACGTCGCTGGCAGATTTTAAGTGTTTGCAATTTTTATGACTTCCAGATGCGATGAAGTGGATGGGTAAGGCAGTGGTGGATGTATCACAAAAACCCGCTCGTCTCAACAAATTTCCACTCGTGAAACTTTGACATCTTCCACAATTTGTCCATAATTCACATCACGCGAAACGTTGATGATACTTTATTCTTTGCGTGTAATACTTGCCTTGAGTTATGCAAATTTGTTAAATTGTTACGTACTCGCAGACTTTAGCCATTTCGCTAATTTTAAATTCGCCTTATGAACTGTCTGCCGCAGGGTTTAAGGTTAGGGTAGGCGGGTTTAGCTTGACGATAACAGGTTGAATTGTGCGTGGCAGCAGTTGTCGGACTAGCATCGAAAAATGGTGCATACGCTGCAGCGCGGGCGTGTGCACTGCAATAAAGCTATATTTTATATCTAATTCTACCTTAAACACCGGCGACGGCGGCGGAGTTTACGAACTGGCTGTCTGTGGTAATGCATGAGTTTAAGCTACGGTTAAAATGGCTGCACTGGTTCCGGATTCCTGTTCACCGACATTAGATAGATGACCTGGGACAAATGCAATCGCATTTTGTGCCCGTCCTGTGCCGCCTCCGGCGACTGCAATTGCATGGTCCATGACCCGGTTGGATCAGAGCCGGTAAAGAGTCGCTTTTTTGCAGTTTACGGAATGGGGACACTAGTTTTGGAGAGCTTGAAAGTTTCTCTTACTAAGTCAGAGAGAGAGCGGTAACGTGTTGGTGGTGGAAGGAATTTATACATGTAGAGTTAGGAGGAGAAAAAGTTAGATCGGGTTTTAAGATGGGTGATGTGAGAATTTACGAATGGGAAGTATGCAAACTTAAACGGCTGCAAGAAAGAGACTGAGGTATGTTTAGTACGAGTTGATGTTTTTAATAGGGCTATGAATGGGGGGGCGAGTGTTAGGCCTACGCTCCTTGCCATTGAATAAGGAGGAGTGAAATGAAGTGGAGAGTCTTCCTACATTGCTCCACCGTACTGACGTAAGTTTCTTCTGCACTAAGATAGGGATACTATCTAGTAAATGATACAACATCTAATTCAGATAAATGGTAATAATTGAACGCGATAAATCAGAAATCAGTTTGCAGCCAACATACAACACTCCAAGCAAAAATAAATCATAACAATGTTGTTTACGCTCCTCCTCGAAAAGTGAATTCAGCACAATGCGCGAGACAGATAAAGCAGAAAAATGTAACTGCATTGTTCGTATTGTGTGTGGACGCGGCAAATAAGCAGGCGGAAAAGTTTTGCACGTTTTCCTGTCACCTATTATGTGCGGGCATGATTTGTCGACGCTTCCGGATGTCTTGTCTTCTTTGCCGTCACGCACAGTCAATCAAACGAATCGCGTGTCAATTTTCTCAATTCTCTATCTTAGTGATACGTGGTACATTCAGGTCCAAGGTGGCTGTCTTATTTTAAATCATCTCGAAACAAGCAGGGAGCTATTTCAGAGCTGGGAGAAAGAAAATATATTAATAAGGAAATTGAATTAAATGCGGAAATGGTGAAGAAGATGTGTGCAGCGAATAAGCAGAATATTACTTTGAAATTAGGTTCTTTGAATTTAGACAGGCATTTTTAGCGGTTGAATAAAATAAGAATTTTTTGATATTTACATTTTGAATGGTTTGTAATTTAATAAAAGTACATATACGTTGGTGTTATAATATAAAAAATATGAAAGCGACAAAGAAAAGGCTGAAATTATCTTCAGTGTTTTGTATATATCTCGGCCGCAAGCACGTATTCAGTGTTCGCACATTATAAGAATCATCCTCGGTCACAATGGGAGAACAAGAACAACTCACGAAACGAGAGTGCTGAAACAGCCGACAACAAACAAATAGTGAGTGAAAACGTGCAAATGCGAAAACAAACAACGTATTAAACAAACAAAACTTGACGGAGTGGAGAAATGTGGAGGCGTGGAACGATTTGGGGGTGAGTAAGTAGTTTGTTTCTAATATGCCACCTGCTTGATGGCAGGTATGCAATTAGGTAGAAAGTGAAGATGAAACGTAGTGAGGGTGTGTACTTGGTGTAGAATTTACTAACAACAAAAGAGAGCTAAGAGTGAATCTCGAGTTTCACAGTGGGTCTTACGTTTGTGATGAGTGAGTGGAGACTGTGTAGTGAGGAGCGAGTGGATACGTTTATAACACGAATGGAGTAGTGGGGGCGGTGGCAACACAATGCGCTCCTTTCTCACGTCAGTGAGTCACATCGGAGGATGCTCAACATCAATAAAATCGTGACTTTGATGTTTCTTTCGAAGGTATAATTATTGATTTGATTGTCAGTGTAAACTAAATGAAGAATTAATAACAGCCATTAGTGCCAATAGATAGTTAACCTTTAGCTTAAATTCCACCTAAACGCACATCGAACACTTAATGGCAGTTTGCCTGTACTAACGTTCGCGTTATGGCACTCGAGTGGTTTCTCGTTACACTAAGTAATACGATAGCTCCCTATTCTCGCATCCTTTTTCCATTGCGCCGCCTTTGAGCGGATTAAGTTTAGTTCCCGACCGCTTTTGCCGTCAGTGTGCGCACGTAATGCATATGCTAAACTATCAGCTTGCATTCGTATCTGCTCTCCTGTGATAGTTCCTAATCCGCAGTGCCAACATCGGCTCGGCCGCAGCCACGCAACATCCTGGCTTGGGAGCCCTGAACTCGTCGAACCCGAGATTTGCAAATATTTTCCGCCCGTTGGCTTCGGTTTGAAATGCGACGCGACATGTGCCATGATTAAAGAAATGCGAAAAGGCAATGAGAGAGAAGATTACCTTTCGATTGAGTGAGTTGGATATGTTGAAGGGGCATTAGAGGTGTGTGTGTGTGTGAGTGTGTGGGTTGAGTAGAAGTGGAATGAAACAGAGAGCGTAAGATGTTTTTGTTACTGGAGATTATTAGTGCGTTTTTTTGTTTCTTGTTGTTATCTTGGAGGCTGCTGTTTATTAAGATTGTGTTATATATGTGTTTATTTTTCTATTGTCTGATATATTTTTGTTTATATTTCTTTTTAAGTTGTTATTGTGTTTGTTGGTAAGTGGGATGAATTTTATTATGACTCTGTTTTTGGGGTAAATTTCCTGTACTTGTGGATAATCCTAATTGGAAAGTCACTGGGTTGAGAGTAGAGTAATGCATGTTGTGCATGAATGGAACTAGATTAGACTGAACGCAGAGGAGTGCGAGTGTACGTTTTTAACATGCGTGAAGTGGTGGGGATAACGTCAGCCTAAATATTCTGCGCCTGTTTTCCTTCCGTGTCATCTATTCTTATATACTGCGTATTACGTTAATTACTTTACTGAACAATTGAATGCTTTTTGGTCTAGTTTTTGTTTTAACTAATGTCTAAAAGCAGATTGTATGCAATATTTCATTATTTAATATTTACTTTTTGCTGCGATTATTTAATTACTTTGTTTATCTTATTTTGTAAAGAATATTTCATTATGGATTATTAAAATTCCGGTTTTCTATGGCTACGTAGAAGAAGTAAGTCGTCCCGGGCTGGATAAATTCAAATTTCCGGCGAACGCGATTAGGTTGAAAGCAGAGCGGAGCCGGTGGAGGACGACGGAGACCTATCTAGAACGGGCAATTGCAATCCGGGCCGTACGGCATATTGTGTACGTGAAATTACTTGCGACGTTCAATGTCGGATATTTTGATGACAGGTTTTTGATTTGAACGTCAGCTCGTGTTTTGTTTTCAACACGGATATTATTTTGTTACATGCAAACAAAAGAAAATTCAATTTCAATAGAATGAAACATACGGAAAATATGCAGCTTTGAAGCTAATTTATATAAATTCAAGCATCTACAAATTAGTCCTTGTTGAAAACTCAAATCAAATTCATTATTTTATCCCTAAAATATTTTGAATTTGTGCTACATTGTTGCAGGGAATTTTGTTGTTGATTTTCTCTTTTATCTCAATTTGTTTGAAGGCAACGAGGTAAAAAAGGAAAGTTGGGCGAAGGCATAGGCTTCACAGTAATCAATCAGCTTTTTAACTTTTTCACTCGATTTAGACGTTGATAGAGTTGGTGCTGCTCCAGGTTTCTTTTAGTATCCATTGTTTTAGTACGCTGAAAATAGTCAAGTTTGATTTATTTTTACTTTCTAGGGTAGACACTTTCTGTT
Source organism: Diploeciton nevermanni (assembly GCA_027575565.1). Classification (NCBI taxonomy): domain Eukaryota; kingdom Metazoa; phylum Arthropoda; class Insecta; order Coleoptera; family Staphylinidae; genus Diploeciton; species Diploeciton nevermanni. The sequence goes on along the minus strand of JAODIE010000004.1, from coordinate 2,905,215 downwards.
CTTTTATTTACATTAGTTTAACGTAAACATTTCCAAGTGTTTGTATAGTTTTTAAGGAAACTTGACGTTTTTATCTCAATTTGTTCGAAATTCTGCGTGAAAACGCCTAAGTTGTTCAAGTTGTCCAAAGTTCACTTACTTATCAATCAAGAATTTGAGTTTTTCCGTACTTGATGGTTTTAAGCGAATTATTCTCAGTATATCTTAGATAAATTGAAAACAATTTGTATCTGTTTCTATGGAAATGTATAATTTTCTTGATATATTAAGAATGTTTACATAAAAAGGTAATAGTATTATTTAATTCCAAAAGTGTAATACAGAGGTATTGAGCTTCTTGATGGAGCTTGTTGTTGATGGTGGAGGAGCCGGGAGAGGATAATATAGAGAAGTTTTTGAAGCTTACATTAATGATGATATATAAATAGATTCTATAGAATTTAGTGCATTATTATTCATAGTTTTCATAACTTGAGACAGCAATGTCACATTGCATTTTCTTGGAATTTAAGTAAAAGGAAATTTTTTTGTGTAACTTAATATTATTTTAATTTTTTTTCTTGCAAAAACTTTACTAGACTATTTATTATGTAATAAAATTCAACCGGTTTTGTTGATAATATTAGTTTTATTATTATTATTGTTATTGAACCAATCTACAGTATTTATTTTTTTTTATTTGATCTTTTTGTATGAAATAAGAAGTATTTTATTTGGTTTGAAGTTAAATTTGTTTGATTACAGAATCTATGCACAGTATTATATAGTTAATCTGCAGGAAATCTCAACTACATGCAGGAACCAAATATTTCTTTATTAATATCAATTTCTTTGCCGGCAAATACCTAGAGAGTGAATTCTTTTCTCATGTTTCAAAATGTTGGCAACATGTTCATGTGTTTGCACACGAACTATTGTTAGTTTTATCAAATTTATTAAAAGTTTTTTGATGATTTGTCCTGCTTTAACCGAGTTTTCTTCCTCTCTTCAACTCTTTCTCATGAGTCAATGATATTTTAACAGTCTACCTACTTGCGCTTTTTGCACGACATTACATATTAATTGCAGATGTAATACAATTGTTTTTTATTTGCTTCTCGCTGTTTACTATTTTAATCAGTTTTGGAGCTTCCAGCAGCTACAATTTAATGCCTCTAGTACCTTCCATGTCTGCTTCGATTAGGTTGCCTTGGTACAGTTTGCCACTCTTGCGCGGAAAACGCAACTCGTCGAACGGATAAGGCATTGCGCGCACATTGATTAGCTGCTTACTCAATGCGTTATTTGTTCGTTAATGGGGTGCTAATTAGTGCGCGCAGGCGAGTAATTGAAGGTAGTGGGCGGTTTCTTAATTGATCGATCTAAAATTACGCTTTAGTTGCAAGTGGATAAAAATCTTGACGGATACGAATTACTTAGACAGCATAAAAGCGGTATCTTTTATTTTGATTGTATCTTCGGCCGGACGCAAACACCTTGCGGAAGAAGCAAGGAATCATAGTGGATAGCTGCAATAGGAACGGGCAATGCGAGATGCAAACAGGAACGAGCTAAATTAATTAAGCCTTTGTGACGTAATGACATTGTGACATTACTACTGCAGTCATAGAGTGTGGCACGTGTAATTTTTATATTGGGTTTTGATAAAGATGATAGGTGGACACCGCTTCTGCGAGGAAGTTGCTCAAGACGAAATGGGGAGGCAAAGTCATTGAATGAAGGAAATTTTGGACGCAATCGCGTGATTTACGATCGGTTTTTGCGCATAGGGATACGATAGCAAAGCCGAGGACTAGTCTGCTCTTTTTTTTTGCTGGGGCGCGGAAAAAGACAACGCCGTAGTTGCGCTGCACTTTGGCGATGATAAATGATCGTACTCAGGCGGTGTGTGTGCATGGAATACAAATGAAATGCGATCTAGCCAAACGATCGCTTTGTGGTGGGAATGGGTGTAATTATTCAGTGCGATTTGTTAACAGAATATGTAGTGATATATTGAAAGTTTTATTTTGGAATGGTATTTTTTATGAGACATTGTAATTGCTGCCACAAACGCAATTAAGTGTACTCTTATATATGGCTAGAAAAGGAAAAGTGATTATATTAAACATGGAAAGTATTACAAATTACAAGTATTACAAAAGTGATGAGAAATCTGATATAAGGCTAAATTTTATAGAATAAATATTTAATTGTGATTTTTATTAAGTAAATATATATCATCATTATCAAACTATCAATTTGCAAATAGAATTGTTTTAATGTTATTAATATTTCTCGAAATATACTCGTGTGTAATTTAATTATTTTGAGTTGCAAAAAATGAATAATTTTTTCACTATGAATGGAAATTAATAATTGTTATTTATTCAGCAATATTTTTTACTGAGACAATGTATATTTAATGTAACAGTCCATGTTGCATGAATTTATACAAAATGTTGGATATTTCTAGAGTAATTCGTTTGAAAAAGATTGATTAACATGGTGGCAGTTGGAGGGTAATACGCAACACATGCATAATGAAATAGATTTAATCTCATTTTATTTTTATTCAAAAAAAATTATCTAAAAATAAGCAATAGTAGGTATTTTCTAAAATATATTATAATAATATTAAGTATTTTAAAATTTATTGCTGAAGCGAATTCATTGCTACATATTTATCACGAATATTTTTTTACCAAATATTTTATCAATAAATATAAATGCTTCACATAATATGATTATAATTTTTATTTCAACTTTAAATCTTTTACTTGGAAGTCAGATTTAATAAATATTTTCTAGGAATCTACGCGATTACATTTTAGGCTGAATTTCTTTAAATCTGGTGTGCATTGCATTGCAAAAATTACGAAAATTTCTTGCTTAATATAATTCTCTCATTTTGTTAGTCGAAATCTTATTAACTTTGTTTATTCGTTCAATTCTATCTTTTTATGTGGAGGATTCGACTCCAAACGAGAAATGGAAATGTGTTGCCATGCATTTTCCTCTTTTTGCCTAAGACTTTCGTGACGAGTTACCGGAAGATGATGAAGCCGGATGGAAGTTTGACGAAGTTTTAAGAGTCGAGTTATCATCTTGCGAGTTAACTCTGCGTCTGCAGATCAAACGCGCGTAAAATGCACATTCATATAGTGCACGTTATTAAAGGATGCGATATGCGTAGTGGTAGTTGTAGTGGCGGCGGCGGTTTTACTGACGGTATGCATACTGGTGGAGATGACTGGGCGGTTACAATGCGCGAGTGAACGAAATGAAATGATACATCGCTAATACCTTGCATCCTGGATTACGGAATGTGAAACGAGGATTCTAACTGAAATTAATGACATGGAGGTGGCGGGTATGGGTTGTATGGGTACGGATATTGGGGACGGGTGTGTAATTGTTTGAAATATTTTTGGGGGAATGATTTATTGAGTGAGTTGGAACTTGTTATTACTGGGCAGGAAGAAGTGAGTTTGGTGGTGAAGATACGCCCATATAGTTTTAATGATAATGTGTGGGAAGTAGCTGGTAGGTTTTTTACTATATCAGGAAATGGTGTAAGGTTACGTAAGGTAATAAGAACATTTTGCTTGATATTTGTTTTTTAAGAATAGAGGGTGGGAAGGTTACAAAGCTCTGTTTAAATGAAGGTAGAAGTGGACATATAACGTAGGGCAGAAGGCATGTATGTATGCAATAAATGAATTGAATTTCTTAAAATATTTGGTTGAATATAATGTTTAGGTTTTAAATGTATCAATTCAACATTTAAAAGCTAAACATTATTTTCATAAATTTACATAAATTGAAGGAAATAAGGATCCGCTTATATTAAACGTTTGGGGCATACGGTTGTCTATTGTAACATTAACTCTGTAAGTAGGATGGCATTTATTTTTTGTAAAAATTGTTTAATTTTATTTATATATATATATATCTATATGAGTAGTCCCATCAGTGACAATACGGAAAGCCTTCTACAGTCTAAGACTAGTTATAAAAACTGAAAATATGTTTCTAATATTTTAGTGTGTATTTTAAAAATTAATTTATATAAAATATTTATTAGAAATATTTCTCCCTATATATATGTATTAATTATGTGTTGATTTATGCAATTTAAAGAGACTTAGGCTACTAACCTATTAGAAGTGGGTGTTCTTTATTTGCAGAGTTAAGATACAACATGGTATTTATGTTAAAACTGATTTAGTTGAGGTTATTACATTTCAAAATTTTCTTCTATACCAATGAGGATGATAATAAGTAGCGACCTCTACGATCTAAGACAGGCACAATAACAGAAAATTTGTAATCAAATTGAATCCTCTATGTTATTCTCACTTTTTAGGCGTCGTCTTGCTGATATCACAAGCATTTTCTTATTTAAAAGCGCATTCTATAACATTATTTTGTTAAAATATACTTTAAAATTAGATCTATCCCTTAATCCCAAGATGGTTTTCTCGGAATTTCATGTTTTTGAATATGCACCGCTTGTATACAATGATCTCTCTTTCTGATTGGTTAAACTTCTAAATTTGTTCAACCTTAACATTGTGCTCATCCACTTCCGTTTTTACACTGCATCACCACCGAGAAAAAAATTCTTCATGCATTTTCTTGCATGCAGTGCATCCTCTCATGTTATTTATCGACTTCCTTCTTTCCTCATACTTTCCTTTCCAGCATTACCAAGTACAAGAGGCGGCTGCTCGGTTGCATGTAAACTTCATTTCCAACTGCGTAGCCTGCACGACTTGCGGTTAGAGCGCA